>JAHXMU010000556.1:542607-557501 GCA_019455685.1 Philornis downsi
CTTATGCCAGTATCGATCAGATTCAAATTCCAAGATGGATCGATTATAGTTCAGATTCTGATGTCCAATTCCACGGCTTCTGTGATGCTTCGGAGAAAGCATACCCAGCCGCTTTATATATACGAATAGCTAAAGGTACTTCCATTTCAACTCACCTGGTCTATTCAAAGACCAAGGTTGCCCCTGTGAAAACATTGTCCATTCCGAGGTTGGAACTTTGTGGTGCTGTCCTTTTAGCAGAAATGATCGATAGTTTACTTCCAGTATTGGATGTTCCAAAGTATTCCATATTCTGCTGGACAGATTCTACTATTGTCCTCTCCTGGCTTTCTAAACCTCCTTGCTGTTGGATGACCTTCGTCGCCAACAGAGTTTCACAAATCGTTCAAATTACTGACCCTTCCAAATGGTTCCATGTGCCTTCGGAGACTAATCCTGCGGATCTTGCGAGTCGAGGACTTCTTCCTCAGGATATTGCCGATAAGGATTTATGGTGGTATGGGCCGTCATGGCTCCGAGACTCTACGAGTTGTTGGCCGAATTCCAATCCCTCTCCTACTTCTGAGACGGACTTGGAGCGTAAGTCAGTACAAACTCATTTTTCCTATTTCCGAAAATTTGAGGACATTCTTGAACGATTTTCTTCATTTCACAGGGCTCTTCGGGTGGTTGCATACGTGTATCGATTCTTCAATCGTACACATCCGAAATTCCGTTCGAACTTCTCCAAAGAATCCACTTTGATCACGAGTTCTGAACTGTCTATAGCCAGAGACGTATTAATTAGAATGTGCCAAAAGGCCTATTATCCGGAGGAATATAAGGTACTATTTTCCAAGAATTCTTTAGCTTCATCTAGTTCGCTTTTGAATCTAAATCCTTTTCTAGATTCTGGCGGCATAATTCGCGCTTGTGGTCGTCTCGAGTCAGACCGGGGCTACCTGCTGCACAGGCTACTATTTTTTGGTTGATGATCTATGGTTCATGCTCCACCTAAATTTTATTACGTTTCGCACTGAACTCTAGAAATATATATGAATTAATAAACCGAATCTTGATATATGCACTACCAGTTTTCTTATTTTCAGGCCAAAACACAAACTTACATTTTGATTTTTTTCAGCTAGATTTAAGTTATTATAATTCAAGCTATACATTCCAAAAATAGGATTTTCCTGATGCGCTTCTCGCATCTGTCCGTTGGAATGTAAATTCGAAATTTCATTCATTTTCATAGTTCCCATTCTACAAGAGTATATATAAGACAGATAGATCAGTTATTGTTCTTTCATTGCAGTGGCACTGCAAGGCGGGCGGAATGTTGATGCCAAAATATGTATATTTCGGATAACTTTCATATTCATTTTTTGTTTGGCATCCGCCTGGTCACCCTAATGTTAATCCGCCAAACATCCACGGCTTGAGCGCGTAAATCACACACCAACTCAAGCTTTAATAGTTTGATTGGTGTGTGTTACCGAATGTTCTAAAGATGGCTACAATCTGTCTTATATACTCTCTTAGTCGCTTTGTCATTTCCAAAATTGCAAGCTAAAACTTACTTGTTACTGTGAGTTCAAACTGTCCAGTTCACATTGGTAAGCTTCCGCGCAGATTGTTCAATTCCAAATAAAGAAATAGAAATTGTCCATTCCAAATTCTAATTCCTTGTGTTTTTATTCTTTATTTTTTCCTTCCTCGGTGAACAATTTGTGAGAAATATTACAAGCTTCCTTGGAATATTTCCGGCTCACACAATTGTAAACCAAAAGCCACCTTTCGCTCCAGGCAACCCAAAATTCCCTGGATCCCCACATTTTCACGTGCGAAGACACTAAATTGACAGCACTGCTTGATGGGGATCTGTGTTAAACGCAGGTAGAGTTTGCTCCAGTATTATGAGTTATCCGTCAAGCCATTCCCACGCGATTACATGCGTTGGGAATGATTCAAAAGTAAGGAATTTGGTCTCCTTAAAAGTTAAAGTCAAGGGACGTTGAGCGTCATTTTTTCGCCTGTGAATAACTTTTTTAGCAATGAAAAATGAAGGGTTTTCTTCAACGTATTGTAACGAGTGATGAAAACTCGATTCATTACAGCAATCCAAAGAAAAGGAAAGTCATGGGGGCTGCTCTGCGTTTCGAAACTGCTTCATTGGAAGTGATAAATATGCATGGGTTGCATCTATGGAAATGGTGAAAATGATTTTCTTTTTGAAATACTTTATCTACTTTTTTCCGGGTAAATAAAGGACAGAAACATTAAAATAGAGGTGTTAAATGGCTCATTTGTGTGGGAGGCACTAGAAGGGAGGCGGTTTCAGATTTCACCAGATATTACAAGGCAATGTAATTGAGAAGATTTATGTTATTGGAGCTTACGAACTAGAAGTTACAGAGAAAAAATTGAATTTCGGAAAATGGGCTAATTTGTACGGGAATAAATCAGAAATGGTCGATATACAACATTTACAATCCTCACCTATGATCTGGCAAAGCTGTCTCAGGTTTTAGGAAATTTTGTAACGATTATTCAGTCGGCCGGTCAGATAGACTGACATCACTCAATCGACTTAGAAAGTCATGAAAAACATTTGGTCCAAAGATTTTTGGTATTTTAAATACTTAGTTCTGGGCGTTATACATTTTACATTATCAAGTAATATATACCTTACAATGGTGGTTTATGTCATAGATAATCATAGTGTCCACGTCCACCACCATGTCCTTGTCTACAACTTTTTGCCTTGACTTACTCTGTGTAGTTCTAATCAACAATGGGATATTAATCCACCTCAGGCGCATTCACAAAGCGCTAAAATCTTTTCGCCTAATATCAGGTGATCAATCCAACTCTTTCCTGATTGATTGAAATGAAAAGTTGTCCTCTTGAATACACTGCTCTACAAATTTGGAAAAAATTGAACAAACTAAAAACTGGGTTATCACGTCTTGTTCACTTTTTATCGCATGCTGGCAATACTGTAAAACAGCTAATACTGACACTACAATTTCACAATTATTAATTTGACAGAAGCCTGCATACATTCTAAATTTTTATAATGGTAGCATTTAAGAATGTCAGTGAGATCGTGTGTTACTGATTTATACTATTTTTATTTTGTGTGTGGTGAATATTTGATTGGAAAATAAGGATATGCATTACATTATTTTTTTTACCGTCAGAAACTTGAACTTGAACAAACCGTGGTCACCGACAATGTTTTGTAATAGTTGCAGAAATGTTTTATACAAGTGAAACACCTTTCACCAGCAGTGGTAGTTTGTAACGGGTTGATGATAAACGCCATTTGGTGACTCAAGTTGAGCTGAATGATCTAATCCGGAATTTACATTTAACGTAGCAAGACGCAGAATTAGCAGCTTCACGCATGCAGCAGTGGTTAGAACAAAAGTAGTTAGAACAAAAGTAACAATCTACCGATTTAGAAGCTTGGAATTGGCTGCATATTGTGAAAAGAAACACTCTATTCTATATTGTGCTGACTTTAATGGTTTATTTCAAAAATTGAACCAGCCATAACACAAAACTGAATGGGCATTATTTATTGATGGCTCTAAGTATAGATTAAAGGCTTTCCTTTTGCATAATGGGAGTGAAAAACCATCCACACCAGATGATCGTGCCCTTGATACAAAAGGAAATTACGAGTCAATGGCACAAAACGATAATAAATGGAAGATGTGATGACCTTTAGGTGTGTGATTTAAATTTCTTTGTATATATAGTGTAGACCATCGAAAATAACTGTAAATTAATCTGTTTCAGGCCATTGGTTTGCCGACTGGTATGCAGGGTGGTTTCACAAAATATTGTTGTTTCCTTTGTCTATGGGATAGTCGCGCTAAATGCCATCATTACGTCAGAATAGAGTGGGCAAAAAGAACTGAGTATTCAGCAGAAAAACAAAACATTTCAAATAAACCATTAAGTGATCCAAATGACAAATGACGTTCTTCTTCCGAAGCTGCACATAAAATTGGTGTTTTTAAAGATTTTGTCAAGGCTCTGGACAAGGATTGTGCAGCATTTAAATATTTGTTAGCGGTTTTTCCTAAAATGTCATATACTAAAATCAAAGAAGGCATACCTATTGGCCCTCAGATCAGGAAGCTATTGAATGATAACAATTTTTCACAATGTTTATTGGAGACAGAATATGAAACCTGGAAATCTTTCAAAAGCATTCTGAACAGTTTTCTTGGAAACAATAAGAGTGAAAACTACAGACAAATTGTTGCCGAATTATTGAAAAATTATTACGAATTAGGTGCACAAATGCCACTCGAAATGCATTTTCTTCATTCGCATTTAGGATTTTTTTTCCGCAAAACCTAGGTGCGGTGAACGACGAACAAAGGGAGCATGTTCACCAAAATTTAATGAAAATTGAAAGAAATTGTCAAGGATTTTGGACCAAAAGCATGCTGGGAGATTATTGCTGGACTCTAATAGGTGAAACCGAAACAACAAATTACAAACGATGTTCAAATAATAAGAGTGAAAACTACAGACAAATTGTTGCCGAATTATTGAAAAATTATTACGAATTAGGTGCACAAATGTCACTCGAAATGCATTTTCTTCATTCGCATTTAGGATTTTTTTCCGCAAAACCTAGGTGCGGTAAACAACGAACAAAGGGAGCATGTTCACCAAAATTTAATGAAAATTGAAAGAAATTGTCAAGGATTTTGGACCAAAAGTATGCTGGGAGACTATTGCTGGACTCTAATACGTGAAACCGAACCAATAAATTACAAACGATGTTCAAATAACGCCATTCACTTTTGAAAATGCATAGATTTTTAAATAAACTGTTAATTTTTTATGTAAAAAACGAATAAAAACAGTTTTTTTTTGTATCTCGAAAACCTGACGTGATAGAGAAAACCCAATTACAGATTCGAATTCAGTCCACCGAATTACTCTAGGAAAGATATTTGCTTGCTCCAGACCAAAACCTTGTTGGCTAGTGGCATCTTTGAAGAGGAAGAGTGAACAAAAATTTGTATTAAATTGTGACCCAAGTTGTGACCGTCTGCAGAATTGTGGTTGATTTTCCTAAGAGAATGGCAAGATCAACTTGTTTTCCATAGGATCAGGCTATAATCATTTTGAAATTCCTTTTGTTACAATCTAATTTAGGCATTTGATACAACATAAAGTTATCAAGTGTTGCTACAGTAAGAAGCTGAAATGTTTTTTTTTTTTAATTCATATAAGTTATTTCTTTCCTGCATTTGAAAAATTATACTTTTTTATATTGGCGGCTTTTGAAAGCAATTGAATTTAAATGAACTTCACGCTCAGTGGCGCATGTGTGGTATCATTACTCGTTACTCTCTGAATTGTTCCAGAATTATCGATAGAATGCTTTGATTTAAATCATCAGATAAATGCATTTTAGATGTGTCTCGGGAAATATTTGATTACCTAACTTATTCTATCCAATGGGAGAAACTCATTGCGAAAGGCCAAATGACATTTCGAAACAAATGGATAGGAAATAATGGATAGGTAGGAGGAGGTGTAGTATGGACTCCTCCTCCTTTTCATCCCTTAAGCTTAAGTTAAGTGGCTAGAGGCATGCCCACGAACTACAACTCGACTGGAGTCTGTAAGGTTGTCCCTAGTCCTGCCAGCTTATCCGTTCTGCAGTTCCCTGATATGTCCCTGTGGACCGACACCCACATAAGGTGAATGTTGAAATGATGAGCAATCTTGTTAAGAGATCTGTGGCATTTCAAGGCTAATGCTGAGTTCAGGATAACAGAATCCAGGGATTTAATGGCAGCTTGACTGTCAGAGAATACGTTAATCCCCACCGTGGTAAGGACGTTATTCCTCAGCCATTCTACCACTTCCTTAATGCCCAAAATTGCGGTCTGATAAACACTACAGTGATCAGGTAGTCTTCTTACTGGCTGCGTTGTAGGAATATTTATATTATACACGCGGTATTACCTTTGTACTGCTTGCTTCACAACACTTAAGTCATCAATTACAGGTCTTTCTTCTATCTCCTTCCATCATTAGAAAGTGCAATTAACACTTCGTTACTCATATCAACTCTAAGAAGTAAATGAAGCATTTTAAACTCGATTTTATCGCAATGACTTGCTTACAAAGAAGGACCGACAAATAATTGAATGGGCAAAGGATAAATGGACAAACATGTTTAAAACAAATACATAAAAGAGAAATTACACTGAGAATAAGAGAGAACCCTATTCCTTTGTTGTAATGGATAACCCTGGTAATGAAAGACAGATAATTTTAAAGGACATCATCTGATTTGGGTAGCGACAAATTGCGTCTGCGTGTGTGTGTGTGTTTGCTGAAGTGCTCAAAGGTAAACCTTTATGCTTTTTTTCTGTAATCACTGGCATTGTGGAAGTTCCGGTATATGACAGAAGGGTCTCATCATCGCCCTTTTCATAACAGTAACAGTTTTCAGTAAGAGTTTGTATATGAATCACCTTTCAACATGGTCATTCAACATTTTAACATCTTTTATATTATGAGTTCTATTGGTGTCACAGGAGGATAGTTAACGTATTTTTGGAAATTGTTTACGCTTTTTTTTTGCTCCTTTTTCAATTGCAACTGACATCATCACATTTTGGTGTGATGGGTTTTGTATTGCGAGACAAAAGGATGCGAACATCGCCTTCATTAATTCCTCTGACTACTCATTCTCTGCTAAAGCAAACAAAAACAATAGTTCAGCATTGTGTGTAAAGTAAACTCTTGATGCTTGAGATGGGTGTGATGATGATGATGATGGTGTTGTTAGCATTGACGCCGAGTGCGGATGACATTAATGCGGCTCTTATTCAACATTAAAAACAACCCTATTCAAGTGGACTCGGACATCGTTCTGAAATCAATGATATGATCTTTGTTGAAGAAAACAATGACCATGATGGCCCATAACAATTATGACCAAAAGAAAGCAATGACAACGCAATGGAGGGAGTTATTATCCTCGCCTGTAAGCGGTATATATGTAAGTATTATTCATATCACACTGATAGTGGTTGGACAATTTTGTAGCGCGAAGTGCTTTTAATAAGTATTAATATTTCATTTAATTAAAATACATTCACTATTATATTTTAAAGGAACTAATTGGCCTTAGTAATGTGTGGGAAACAAACGGGGAGTGAAATTCGCTGCCATTACACGGAATAAAATAATTTCGACTGATGGTTTACCAACCTCTTGTTTGATTTTAAAAAATACATTTAATTGCGTTTTCATTAGGATTGTACAAATATTTAACCATAGCATTAAACAGATTTCTATCGATGTACTTACAGGGGGAAAGTCCAGTTTCCATATCCATATCCATATCCATATCCATATCCATATCCATATCCTTTACTTCTGAGCTTTCGGTAGAATCTTCGAGGTATACATCTAACCTTGCACCCTTCTATGTCCGCACTCTCCTGCTCTTTCCACAACCGTTTCTTCCGCCTAAAAAGTCAGTGTGGCTCCTTATAGCGTTCCCTAACAGCTCGAGTTATGCAGCATCCTTTACCTGAGGCGCTAAGCGTCATTCTTTATCGTACCAAAGATTTTCTGCGTGGGATTTCTCATACCTTAGTATGGTTTTTGCAGCATAATGCGCAATATATTGTCAGTATGCGTCAGGAACAACATGATCAGGAGCGTTTAGTTGCAATAGTTGAAAAAGTTTGGTGGAGTAGGCTGTGACTGCCTTGGGGTAGGCAGCTTAGTGACGTCTGTTTAATCAAAGCTCTAAGCATGGGAAAAAGATAAGCTCTTTCTGCGTCGACTTTTCTTGCTTTTCGTTTATAGCAACGGCTATGCATTGAGTAGTTTCAAAGCCGCCAGTCTGACAATGCTGTTAGCTGTCAGCTGTTAAATACCTGTCATCTGAAATGTTATTTATTTAGTGAAATGTTTGTAATTTGCGAATATGGATTGGAGAATGCTTAAAAATAAATAGTTACAACTTACAACAAAAGTAGTGATTCGAACGTGCGCACTTTTTGGGCATTACAGGATGATTATGAACGTCTTAATCGAACTACTGTGCAGGCAATAGCAAGAATATAAAAAATTTGAATAGACCCGAGGCGTTATAGATGTGGTCAGGGCTGTGCATCATCGCAATATACACACTGACGCTTCTATTAGTGAAAGTGTGGCGGATAATCTGAAGTTGTGGATTCTACAGTGCTCTCAGCAATTAGGATTTGCACTTCCATCCATGTAGAGACCAACTCACGCAACAATTAAAGCCGGCTGACCATTCACAATACCGTAGATATGATGATTGCGATATGCGTTGATACAGCGACCAGGCTTTCAATGCTGATTTTTCGAAAAAAATTTTCTTCACCGATGAAGCTTTTTCTCACTCGGAGATTACGTCAACAAGCAAAATTGTCGCACATGGAGTTTGAAGAACCTGGAACTGATTGTGATGCGATTCCGGAAAAAGTGATTGTTTAATGCGCATTATGGTTTGAAGGTGTCATCGGACCGTATTTTTTCTGGATGGAGGTACCGTTACCGTCAATTAAGAGCTCTGTAACCATATGATAGCCGGTTTTTTTTGGCCTCCAATTGAAGATTATGAATTGGACGATGTGTGATTCCAACAAAACTGTGCCATGAGCCACACAACATGACCGATTTTGGCTTTATTGCATGAGAAGTTTCCAGAAGGCGTAATTTTACATTTAGGTGGCGTCAATTGGCTACTAAGATGCGATTTGATGCCATTAGACTTTTTTGTAGAGCTACATTAAAGACTAGGTTTACGCGCATAACTCTCAAACGTTTGAATGTTTGAAAACCAACGTTCTTAAAGTTATCGTTGAAATACCACCCGAAATGTGCGAAAAAGTGGTCGAAAATTATATAAAAAGGATCGACTGCTGCAACCAATCATTTATATGACATTGTATTGCATACATAGGGCAAAGTCCAAGCACTATAAAGAAACAAAATTCTCATCGAAATTATAACTTCGTGTGCGTTTCATTTAGCTTTACTTTTGAAATCGAAAAACTGATAACCCGGTATTTGGTAACAGCGAGTTTATGTTGAAAAGCAACAATTTATATTCACAATCATAGGATTAGGGTATTCTCATATATTCACGAGTGAATGAAGGCATATTTCATTTGATGCAAGACAAACGCAATGTCTACAAGGAAGATTTTAAAATATCACGACCAATCCTTCGACCAAATATGTTTCACGACTTCTTAAGTCGACTGGGTGATGTTCTGCCATCTAGTACCGTAATATCCCTTATAAATTCTTTAAGGGAGCGATTACTAACTATTTTTATACGAAATAAGAATTTCCACTGGAAAGCTTCCAAACTAAATATATTATGTATCAGAACAGTACGTTTTTGTGACACCCACTAATGTGACGATGACTCTATGCATTGTCCATGATGCCTATCACTAGGAAGAATGACAATTGCGTCAAATTGGGTCCCGTAGGAAAGAACTTAATCGTATACCGGCTAAATTTAATGTTTGAAGACTGATAATGTCTCCCAATGTTTCTGAAATATTTACCTTTTATTTGTCGATTGAAATCAACGTATTAATCATATATAATTTGATCACTTTAATTACTGAATAAGACCAAGACCTGAACAAAATGTCAGTTTGCGGCGTTACAAAAATGTGAAGTTCTTAAGTTCAAAATTTATTGTGAATAATAATAAGAAGCATAATATAGAAGCTAAATTGTAATTTGCTGCAATCTTCTACTTAGATATTATAGAAGAGCTATAGATTTTTGTTAAATCCAACAATTTCTATGGGAATGCTGCGTTGTTACACTTTTGAAATTAAATTTACTAATCACCTGATGCTATATGATCTCATTGTATTTATTTAATTGCTCTAAATATAATAAAAACGATTGATGTGGTTAAGTGAATATATGGATCAAATTGGGCTATCAGAAAATTCGAATTTGTCTAGTCGATCGTGTCACAATTTTGCCATAAATTATTGTAATAATACCAGAAGAATGCAGTTCCAGGTGTATATCCTTAAATCATGGACCTTATATGTGGGGGATCCGTTTTATAATTTTCTTTTATGTTTTCATGACAATTTTCTTTAAGATAAACGGCGCACAGTGACTCGTTTGACGAAAACTCGTGCCAAAAATCAAATTTCGAGTTGTTTGACTGGTCAAAAAGGTTTATATTTTTCAATTAAGAACTGATTGAAGTATTAAATTCTGAAATATCATCGATTTTGAATGTATAGTTTCTTTTTTACAGCTGGTCAAAGTTGGACTATTTTGAAAAAGAATGAAAAATGCCAAAAGAAGCAATATTAATGCAGAGTTCAACTAGTGTTTGTTCAAAATTGGTTGGAGATAAAGTCATGAATTTTTTTTCTTGATTTTGAGAACAATTTCAAAGATAATAAAAAAAATATATATATGTATATATTTTAGAAAGGCCTAATTTTTATATATTTTTTTAAACCTTTATTTTTTTTCTTAATTTTCAAACTTGGAGTTGAGTTTTAAAAAAAAGGCCGGGCGTGCAAGAAATTTTGAAAATTTTGTATTTTTGAGGGAATGTCCAGGAAACAATTTAAAAAAAAAAACCATTGCCACAATCGCGCCCGATTGGAGATATTTGACCTTTTATGAGTCAACCCATGCCATATTACACGTTGAGTAGTACCTATTATACTAGAGTTACTACTTAATATCTTTGTTATTGGATATGATAACTTCATGAAAATTGGCACATAACTTAATTACAAGAAATAATTTTAAATTTACACCCACTGACTAAGCCACTCCCCCTAGAAGAATACGCCCCCACACAAAAACAGGAATTTTACGCTTTTATTGAAAAACTTTAATTTTCTACGAAGCAATCATCAATGTTTTCAAACAAAGCAACCATTTCTGGCGAATATACAGTTTTTAATTCCGGTATTGATTTAACATATCTCAGTGATGAAATTTTTGGGTCAGAAGACGCTAAGAGCATGTTAAACAAATCCTCGTTCTGGCTTATTCGGGAAAACTTTCGAGTGTTTGAGAATCTGTACTTTTTATAATCCTTGTTCCTGGATTCTTGGGCCTCTTCTGATAATTCTCCAATAGGGAGAGATAGGTACTTTATAATTTGTTGGCCATGATCTAAAACTTTAAGAACCGTTGGGGTTAAAAGTTTTTTTTGGATATTTTTGTTTAATTAACTCGGCGGTTCTTGCAGCATAAATTTCATATTTATTTGCGTCGACTTTTTCCCTGCAGTTAAGAACATTAAGCAAGACCTCCACCCTCTTTATGATTTCGGAGTCAATTCCAGTTATACGAGCAGTGATATCCACATTTTTGGAAAATTTCCTTGCAGTGTTGCCATCGTTCGTGTTTCCCAAACCTTGTTTCGGCTGATCCACTAGGAGCCCAATTTCCTTGCGAAATTCTTGTTGAATTTTCCTTTTGACTTCCGCTTTATCACCTTCTTTTTCAGGCAGAGTATACGCAAGCTTTAAGAAAAATTCCATGAACCGTATTCTGGCATGTAAGGGAGATATGCCATACTGGTAGTTGTGTTCATAAGCTATTGAGTCATTTACATTCTGGAAGTTCTTTTGCGTCCTCTTACAAATTGCGGAAGTTCGTGTAGATTTTGCATTTGGCAAAATGTCTACGTTCTTTGATTTTAAAAGCTACAAAGCTAAGGCCTCTTCATTATTGAACTTTACATTTAATGTGGAGTACGGTGGAGTAGGAATGGTTTTTTGTATTCTTTGAATCCTTTTCGGGCTCGCCTCGGATATTGCTGGTATTATACTGCCTTTAACCCTTTCCTTGTTCTTGTTATATTTTAGTGATAAGGCTTTCGAAAGATTTACCGTTGATATATTTTCAGTAGCACCAGTAAGCTTCCTCTTTTGGCTACGTTTTGAGCACTCATCTATTGAAACTTCGGGTCTTCCTCTAGAGCTTTTCGAAGTAGTGGGTTTCTCCATTTGAATGTCATCAAAAGTCAACTTATTATTTTCAAGCCATGTTCCATAACTTTCAGTGAATCTATTTCGGAACCGATGTTTTGCAATCCACTTTTGTCTTATATTTCTATAAAATCGTTTCAATACATTTTCATGTTGTTGAATATTTTTGCAATTTAACTCTTTAGTTACAGATATTATAAAGTTCTCAGCACTATCACTCTTTAAAAATAGTTCAAATAGTTGGTAATGCGACAAAGCCATTTTTAACAAATTATGAAACACGCGTTGTTTGACGAAATATATAGAATTACAAATTAATGGAATAAATAATAGTAGTATAAAATAGAAGCAGAGTAGTAGCTTAAAGTAGTAGACTAGAAACACAATCAAGTCGTAAATCGGTACTCGAATACATATTTACACATATGACTTCTAGAAGAGTATTTAGTCAAATCGAGGAACATATATATGGGGACTATATAAATCTGAACCGATATAAAGATTGTATAGATTGTCTCTTTCCCAAAAGATGAAGAAGTGGCAAATTTCATTGCGATTGAACCAAAATTTCGATCTGTACTTCAAGAACAAAAGCACAAAAAAACAAAAGTCTGTAATCTACCAATTTTCCCGCCCTTTTCTTTTAGGCGTGGCACTCCCATATTTACAGCACATAATCTTTGAAGTCTCACGATTTATCAGTAAAAGTTTCAAATCGATATCTGCTGTAGTTCAAAAATTATGATTTTTGGCACGTGTTTTCCCAAAATGAGCCACTGTGCGGCGTATCAGTCCTCTGCATCCGATTCTAAAGTTGAGGCTGATATGAGTTGAAATTACGCTGCCATGAGTTGAAATTCAGTAACAGATATTACCCACTGCTTAAGATGGCATCGGTGTTAACATGCCAATTAGTTTTCTCAAATAGTCGCTTTCTCACATTACCTTTCCTCAGACGGATGTTTGATGGCATTACCAGGCAATATTTGCGCAAAGGTCGGAAGTTGTGAGCTGTTTAGGAAATTATGCAAATAATTCTAGCTACTTTCAAGTGAATAATAATCAGAGAGCCCAAATTTCTAATTTCATAGATTCATACCAGTTTCAACGTAAACGGTATATAAATATTTCTATTCATATTTGTAGCAGTTTATGACCTTTCGCTACAAATGACCTTCTCACGACAGCCAATTTGGGTACTAATCTCATTTCAATGTAAAACAGAAAGTCAGCTTTACATATATTACATTGTTTCATATTGATAAATTTCCTTAGAAAATCAATTTTAACCGCTATTTATTGGTACTTCCATAAATAGCGCAGTCTTAATGGCTTCATTGCAAGTCATGAAAACCTTTGATGTCTCCCCAACGTTTGAATTATTGATTGGATGGAAACGGTATCAGCACTCACGAACTTTTGTAAATTACACAGGAATTTTTCGGTTAAATTATTTCTTTTGTTGAAATGGAAACTAAAAATCGTGACTTTTGTTTGAATTTTTGAGTTTTTACAAGAAAGCAATATGATTTGATTTATTGCAGATGAATAAAGATGATTCTTGAAAAAGAAAAAAACTAAATGTATGGCCGTTAAATTCTCTTCTCAAAAAAAAAAAAATGAAATAAAGAAAAGAAAGAATCATTTCCTAACATTGTTCTGATGTTAAAATTGTTATAGACCAAAAAAAAAACCAATAATAAGGAATATACTTTGAAACCTAATTGCATGGTGCCCCATAAAATCGTTGTCTTTAATCCTTTATTTATATCGAGCCATTCGCAAAAGGGCCGATATATATGAATCTTCAGCTCTCTATTTGTTCGCACGGTCGTTGCCGCGTATTTGTTGTTCCTTGATTTCATTGATTTCAATCATTCAGTTTGTTGGTTTTGTCTTGTTAATATTTTGTTTGTCATAACTCCATCAGAAAAATCAGGTGCAACAATGGCAGAAGAGCTTGAGGACCAAAAAAGTATGAGTGGAATAAACTTACCGGTGAATTCTCGATGTAATTTTGCCACGCCGTGCCTGGCCTCGTGACAAATAAAACCATCATGATAAAGCCGCACAGAGTCGTAAAATATATTCTTCTGATGTGGCTCTGGAAAGAAAAACTGTTAATATATTATTACATAACATCTTGGCAGCAACATTCATCACTTTCTCTATAACTTCACCAAAGGAAATGGAGGTATATCATTTAACATGACAAGAAATACAACAGCCAGAAGGAAGCAATTAAAATATTAAGAACTTTTAATCAATAATTTTTTACGGTATTTTAATCGTAAATCTTTACGGAAGTTGTTAAATTTCAGATACATAAAACCTGATAAACTGTTCACAATTATTATATCAAGTCAAGTTCTGCAAAATGCTGTGAGGGCGGCCCCAAAACTATCCGACCTAACAAAGAAGTCAAAAAAAAAAAGTTGTTGAAAGTTTCCTTTATTTTTCAGACCAGTCTCCTTTTAACTCGATGCACTGTTTTCAGCAATATTCAATAGCTTCTATACCCTGTTTATAGAAAGAACTGTCAAACTGTGTAAAGTAGCCATTAACCGCAGACTCCACCTCTTCATTGTTAGCAAATCTTTTACCACCGAGCCATTTTTTTTAAGATTGGAAATAGAAAATAGTCCGTGGGATCTAAATCTGCCAAATAAGATGCGTGATTACGGAATCCAAACTTTAATTCATTTATTTTTTTATTAATGATATTAATATTAATTAATTAATTAATTTTCCTTTCTAAAGATAACCAATAAAAATGAGCCCATGCGCATTCTAAAAAACAGACGTCATTACCTTCCTTGCAGACGAAACCTTCTTCGACTTCTTTGGACACAATTCCTCCATTTCAGTCCACTA
>JAHXMU010000556.1:557601-576513 GCA_019455685.1 Philornis downsi
ATTTTCGGTCAATGTGCAATATATAGCGCTTTTTGAAAAGCTTATCATTTCAGTTAGCTCAGTCATCTTCAGCCGACGATCATCCAATACCATTTGGTGAATTTCTTTAACCATGGAGATTCCCACCTTGGTCGACCACTACGGTGTTCGATTTGGCTGCTCGTACGACTTCGTTTAAATTCTGTTACTTACTATTTTACAGTAGTAGACAAAGGAGCAGAGTTCCTAGAGTCTACGTACCTTCGACTTTCGATTATTATTTTTTTATGTTGGTACACTCGTCTCGAAGATATGTTGACGGTTTTATCCATATAGCATATTTAGTTTGCTTGTCAGAGGCATAAATAAGACAAGTGTTTTGGGTGTTCGGCGATTTTCTATTTGCACATCCATTTCAAGACTGTTGTAGTAAGCGGAGACTCTTTTTGCTGTTAGTGAAATTTACATGTACGCATTTTTTACTTTATTACTTGTAGTAATTTTTTGTTCTCATAGACCTGCTCTCTGCTCGTTAGTCTTAAATCTACATATATTTATTTCCTATAATAAAGGATTCGATATTTGTAATTGTCGAAATATGATATGAATCCTTTCTTATTCAACTTCTTTTAGCACAAGTGCTTGTGCTTCTTTGCACTTGTATGTACATTGATAAGTGATATGACTACTGATGTGATAGTTTTGGGTTTGATTCTCAACCATCCTTAGGATCTCTGCTTGCGGCCACAAAAGACTTATTATGAAACAATGAAGAACTAAGATTACTGCTGAATGACATGACCTGTATATGCCACTACATGCGATTTATTATTTATGATTGTTAAGCAGTCATTAAACTTTGAACGGAAGACACTGAGATTCTATTGTATAGTCTATGTTTAAAATTCTGCATTTAGTTTGTGTTGTTAAGATATTTTGCTTTGTTTGTACACTTGAATTATAAATCAACTATCTCTGTTTAACCTGACATTGGTATCGAATAATATAAGAATTTCACATGATCCAAATTCGAGTTACTATTTGATATGATGTTAGAAATTTTTGTTTTCCACTCTGTACTAGCTAGACTATTGTCCTTGTATCACATTGTAACATTCGCAATTACAAATAAGTGCTCTCATGCAGTGATCCACAATAACACGTGTTATTGAAATGTGCAATGTTCACACACGTCTAGTTCTGATTATTTGACCTTATCCATAAGAAATTATAAAAAACAAATATGCAATAGTTAAATCTTACATGTTACAGTTGGAGCTAGTAAGTATTGTTATACCTAAACAATCTAACATGATTAGTGTCCAATAATTGACTACCAAAGTCAACGGATATGAATAAATCAGCTTAAAAGCTTCATAATAATTTTTAGCATTTCGCTTTAAATTCAGACAGTCTTTGAGTTTCTTATTTATACTCTGTACTTAATTGATATTGACAGTGCCTGTATAGAAGTAGGGGGTTTACTATCATTAATTAAATTTCTGACTACACAAAAAATCGAACAGTAAAATATCAATATATCTAATAATTTTTAAGTTATGTCCTAACAATCCAGCATGATCAACTTCTAATCCAACATGATCAGCTGACTACCGAAGAAAACGAATATGAATAAATCAGCTTAAATGCTTCTTAATAATTTGTCGCATTTTCCTTTAAATCCAGGTGTCCAAGAATCTCATATTTATATTCTGCATTTAATAGATATTGACAGTGCATTTGCGGATGAGGTCCCATCATAATTAAATTCAAAAAGATTTAATACGTGTAATAAATATTCTAAAAAGAGTTAAGATGGTGATGGTAAAAGTTGCCGGAATAAAATGTAGTAAGATAAATATGAGCAATTTCAACCAAAAGCATATAAAAAGTATTTTTCCATATTTGAAAGAAAAATTGGAATATGTGAAATTCATATCGGGAAAACATTTTTCTCAGTCTCAAATAGAGTGATCAGAAGACCCTTTTAAATCAAACTCTTAAAAACTATATATATAGCCTATTCATTGAAAAATTCCACTTCTTGAACAAGCCATATGCCCGTTTCCCGCCACATGTAGGTATATATTTATTCTTATATCGGTTTGTTCGGGTTTTAAAAGAGATTTATTTAGAAATTTACATTGAAGAAAATAATTATTTTAATCTAATCTTCCCCTTTTCTAATAACTTCTTCCTACCTCTCTGGGAACTTCTTCATTTCTCTCATAAAACTCGCGCGGTATTTCTTAAAACAAAAAATGCAAACTTTTCGATTTTTCACTTCCTCGTCATTATAGAAATTAAAATCGTTTAAGTGGTTGCTCAGACTGTGAAATAGGTGATAGTCG
The DNA here is from genome assembly GCA_019455685.1 of Philornis downsi. NCBI lineage: Eukaryota > Metazoa > Arthropoda > Insecta > Diptera > Muscidae > Philornis > Philornis downsi. Next base: position 559,932 of record JAHXMU010000556.1, read on the forward strand.
GACGGGGTCAGGTCTGGGGCGTACGGTGGGTGAGATAAAACTTCCCGCCCAAACCCTGACTGTTGATGACTGGTGCCCAAGGCAGTGTGAGGGAGGGCGTTGTCTTGATGGTAGATAACGTGTCCCCGATTGATAAGCCTTGGCCGTTTTCTTCTAATGTCGCCTTCACTTTATCTAATTGTGAGTCCGCATTTAATTTTGTTTGATTTGTTGGGAGACGCTCAAAAAAGACTACCCCTTTGGCATCAAACGAAGTCGACAACATTACTTTACTGGGGTGAAGGCCCGTTTTAGAGGTGGATTGAGGGGGTTCATTTGGTTTTTTATTCCCTGTGATGAGATTCTTCAGCAATTGTGTCTTGTTATTTCTTATCCTTAGGTTATCGCAGACGTCAACGCAATTCAGGCGGTTGGCCTCGGTGAAAGAATGAGGTACCCACACACCGAGGTTGCTCACAAATCCGAGCTTTTTTATGACCCCGTGAAGGGGTGAGACAGATTTTTCGATTATTTCAGCTATTTCCTTAACTGCTGCACGGGGATTAACAATAATTAAGTCTCTTACCTCTTCGGAAACAATTTTTTTTGGTCGTCCCGATCTGGGAGCGTAACGGAGAGGTCGAACGTAGAAAATCTTTTAAACCGTTTTTGGTAAGTTCCTTAATTTGGTCCGTTTTCTTTATAATTAGACTTTATTTTTTGGCTGGCTTCAGCAACTGTTTCCTTTTCGAAAATAATACAGCAAAATATACCTAAAATGCTCTTTTTCGCTCATTTTTTCTACTTTTCAAAACTTTTTTTAAAACGATGTAACCACTCACGACTAGAACGAAAACACAAGTAAACAATATCAAACAGTTTAGAGAAAGGGATGGGAGGAAGTTATGATGGTGTTTGAAGGAACTCTACGTCATGAGAAGTGATATATGGTGAACTAACAAATTAACCGAACGAACTTTCCGAACAACCCGATACATGTCCAACTTTCCCATTTGCGCAAATTATTTGCGTACATAATAAAGAAATTTAAATTATTTGGTAACATTTGATTTACTGTTTCTGTTTTTGCTACAAGAAAAATGCATTAGTTGAAATTTCGTTTCATTTTCTTTTTACAAATTGTGTCACTTCTGCAGTATCTGCGCTGTGCTTCTCAATAGTTCAAACTGTGCCATAGAAAAAAGTTAGGAAAATAGACAGGTAAATACTGTATATCAGACAATAGCAATGGCGATTTCATTGGACCATTACGAGTATCCGCTGCCAATGGTGCGCTGCCATGTGTCTCTGCATCTGATATACATCAGTCTATCTATGAATACTTGTGCGTTTGTCATCATATTGAATTTCTTTATGAAAATTTACATATCGAAACGTTTATGTGACAGCTACATTAAGTTTTTACTAATGCATAGATTTTAAATATCAAGAGGTTACCTGATGGGATTATCTAATTTGGAGAAAATGTGGAAAATGTTATAATTTCATAAATATTAAACAGTTTGTCCGAATTATGCAAATCGCCTTTATAATGGGATCAGTATTACGAGTCAAATACGAATATCTTCCATATATCTGCTTGATGGCTTTCCTTAAGGAAACAATTAAGCAACATTACCACAACGTTGCACCTACTGCAATGGTCAGCATTTATTGACATAAATATTAGGTGCACAACTAAGTTCCCGCTGTTTGCTAATAGATGGCGCCAGCTGTAAGTGCTAGCCGAATCTGCCATAAGCTAAAAGTCATGAGCCAAGCTGAGGCATATGGTAAACATGCCGCCTCGATACAATAGTGATTTTCTTTCGACGTCATATTCTTTTGGTTGTATGAAAATGTATAATTTTGTGTTAAATAATCGTCATATGCGGGAAGTACTGATTTTCTTCTTTCAATCGAAGAACACGGCGGTTGAAGCTCATCGAGAACTTGAAAACGTTTACAAAGATGCTGCTTGAAGTGAAACAACGTGTCGAAATTGGTTCCGTTACTTTAAAGACGATGATTTTGATGTTGACGACCGTTCGCGTGAAGGAAGACGAAAAACCTTCTAAGGCAATGAATTGACGTCATTGTTTGATAGGGGTCCATGCTAAATGCAGCAGAGCTTGTTGCAGTATTAGGAGTTACCCGCCAAAACATTTCCAAGCGATTGCATGCGCTGGGAATGATTCAAAAGCAAGGAACTCGGGCTTACTTATGAGTTGCAGCCAAGAGACGTTGAGAGTCGTTTTTTCGCCTATAAACAGCAACTTCAGTGACAAAAAAGGAAGGGGTTTCTTCATCGTATTGTAACGGGTGATGTAATACTAAAACGCCACCGTATCGTAGAGGACATATCCCCTCATCACTACAAATGTAGGCGTATCGGAAATTTCCCCGTTTTTTAGTGAAAATTTCAATACTTTTCAATAGACATAGTTAGAACAGCTCCGTAAAATGTTTTCGTTATTTAACTAGTAACTAATAAATTGATGATGAAATAACGCTCAAAATGTCCGTTATTCCAAAGCTGGAATTTGTTTTTCCCTACTGGGTCGATTTTGCCCACTAACGCCATATCATAGTGCAGAGGAAGTTCCGCCCACCCATCGTCAGAAGGATAGTTGTGTTGGGAAAGCCCTTTATTATTATATATAGCATTTATACCTGTTACATATTCCGAGTGACCCCATTTTTTCAGCGCAAATGCGATTTTTAAGAGTGGTTAACAATTTGTCCTAGATTTCAGGAGAACGTGATACTGGAGTACCGACCGTGATTAGGAAAAAAGGGGTGATGATCTTGCCTCCGTTAAGATATGGTGGAACTTGTTACTTTAAATCTAAAAATAAGTAGCGAAATCGCTATAACCGACATCTAAAAAAAGAAAAGTTTGGAATGGATTAAGTATGAGGAAGAAAGAGAGACCGAGATAGAGAGGGAAAGAGAGAGAGAGAGAGGGGTAGAATAAAACAAGTGAAATGAGGATAGGTGCAGATGGTATGTGCTTATTCTTACCCGCCCTCCAATGCTGTGCTACCAAATTAAACTTGCATAGCCCAAATTACCCCAGTCTATTCCGCTTAAATCATTCGTGGAAATAATTAAATAATTAATTATGCGTTATTAATAAAATTCATAAAATTCATTCAATGAAATTGAAAAATGTGGCGAGTTACAAATTACATTTAAAACAAAATGTAAATGTCATAAAAATGTACATCTGTGTTAAGCGTAAAACGGAAAAATATGCATTTCAAAAATTTGTCAAAATGATTTTATGCAAAGTAGATTTGGTCGAAATAAAGGTCCTCACAAGGCCCACAATTAGGCCGGGCTCATAAAAACATTAAAAGAAGTGGGATGATTCTTTCTGGTATCTATAAATAGTACCATCAGCGCTGCTCTAAGCTAACGAATAAATCGTAAACTTTTTCAAAAAATATCCATTTCCCTTGAGGTAGAGATCCAATCCTCTAATAAGCAAGTTTATTTTACAAGCCCATCCTAACATACTTTTGAACTTAGCATTTATGTGAATCAGACATCGTCCTAAAAAGTTTGAGCATTATTGCTCAATTGGTGCCACCACTATCATGCTATTAATATACACGTAGAGGAGCAAATGGGCGTAGACATGTCCGTCCACAGAATTTTACTTTACGGGGTTTCAGATGGATATTTCCATTCCGTGAATGAAACGACATTTCTTATTCGTTTTCTAGGAAAATTTTACGTTTTCGGAATTTTCTACTTATTCGTTAACTGAAAAAAATTATGGTTGAAGTTAATTGCACGTGAAGGGTTCTCTCAGTTGATATAACTTGCTAGTAATCCCCCAATCAGGGGCGCGGGTTTTAAAAAAATACTTAGAAATACGACTTTCACTAGAAACAAGAATTTAGTTGATATGTTATATATGAAAACAGAGAGTTCTTGAATGTTAAATTGTCTAACGATAGGCCAGCGTATCGTTCACGACATTGTAAGTCACAGCTGATCGGAAGCGGGATCCAGCAGGAAGATAAATAAACAGAAACATTTCTATGTTCTTATACCACGAAAAGAAGTATTAAGAACTTGAATGATTAATGGCTGAACCATTATAGGATGATTTTGTAATAGTAGTTTTTTTAAAAATCGAAAAAACACTTAAATTTCCATCATATATTAAAATTTTTGTTGAAATCGATAAATTGGTAGCTGCCATTTATTTTTTAAAGATAATTTCATGTAAATGTTGCCCGCGGCTCCGTCTCAAAATGTCCATTTGGAAGCTCAAATTTTCCGTCACTTTTTCGGGCCTTTCGGCCTGTATTCCACGAATAACGCGTGTTATGTTTTCCTGTAAGGCTTTAATAGTGTTAGGGTTGTCCACATAGACTAACTACTTGACATAACCCCGCAAGGAATAAACAAGAGGCGGTAAATCGCAAGATCTTGAAGGCCAACTCACAGGATCAAATCGAGAGATAAGCTGCTCACCAAATTCATCCCTCAACATATCCATGGTTTCACAAGCAATGTGGCATGTTGCACCGTACTGATGAAACCACATGTCAGCCAAGTTCAACTCATCCAATTAAGGCAAAAAAAAAAATCTCATATCATGGCTCGATATCGTTCGCCGTTGACGGCAAAGTTTCTTTCACGGTCGTCTTTGCATAAAAAATGGACCGATAAACCACACCAGAATGTTGTTTTTCAGGATGTATCGGTAATTCATATGTGGAATGTGGCTGTTCATCACTCCAGTCGCGACAGTTTTGCTTATTTACAGTTATAAGAAAGAAATAAGCCTCATCGCTGAACACAATTTTTTGATAAAACAACGGATTTCCATAGAATTTTTCTAAGGCCCATTCACCAAAAATTAGACGTTGTGGTGGATCATTCGTCATTCCATGATAAAATGGCAGAGTATACTGTACACTTTTCACTTTCACAGATAACGTCAACCAGTGTTGCCAACCTGAAAAACTTAAATCTTAAAAAATCACCCTATATATGTATGTCAGTTCACCGGACAGAAATGTCTGCACCGGTTTCTAGCAGTATCTCGTCCTCATGAATGCAACTGTCTTTCAGCTCGTTATCCTTAAATCCATGTTCCCATAACACAGACTTCGACATTTGTAGTACTCGAAATATGAAATGATATCCCTTTTTATTTAGCTTCTATCAACATAAGTGCTTATGCTTCTTTGCATTTCTATCTGTATTGACATGTGATATGATTCCTGATGTGATATTTGTGGGTTTTATTCCCAAGCGCCCTTAGGAAATAAATCTCTGCTTGCGGCCAAAGAAGACTTATTGGGAAACAATAGAGAACGAAGATTACTACTGAATGACATGGCTTGTAGATGTCGCAATTGTGATTTATAGTTTATGACTATAACACAGGCCAAAACCTTGAATGAAAGACATTGAGATTTGAATGTATGTTCTATTTTTAGAATTCTGCATTTAGTTTGAGTTGTTCAAGCATTTTGCCTTATTTCTATACTTGCATTATAAACCAACAATCTCGTTATAAACTGGCACTAGCATTGAACAATATAAGAACCAGACACAGATCAAATGCCAATTATCATTGGAAGTGATGTCAAAAACTTTTGTTTTTCACTTTGTACTGATTATATTTTTGTTCTTGTTGCTCTTAAATCACAAAAATATATTATAGTTGATGTAAGGGGAAAATGGAAATGTTGTAGGTCAAAACCCACATTGTGGTATTTGCAATTATAAACAAGTGTTTGTACGAAAATATGTGATATGTGGTATTGAAATGTGCAAAGTGTGCACATATCATCTCCTAATTATTTCAAGTTATCCAAAAGAAAGTATAGAAACGATATTTGAAATACCAGTATTTGAAATGTCAGTTAAATAAATTAAAGGTAAAAGAATATCTTAACGTTCAGAAACGAGCAACTTCTAATACATAAACTAAGAGAACAAACGGTTATGTTGGCTGGCCTTTTTATTAATCAATACTACAGTGATGTAAGGGAAGTATAGGTTATACATTTACTGGCTTCAAAACTGCCGACCTGGCAAGGCTGTCTGATGTTAAATACCCATCACCTGAAATGAAAGTTTTGCCATTTATGAATATGGATCGTTCAATAATCAAATTTCCAACAAAGTGATAATACTAAGTGGCCTTTCAATCCAAAAAAATTTTCCTCAGCGATGAAGCTCATTTCTCACTCGGTGGTTAAGTCAGGAATCAAAATTGTCGCATATGGGCCAGGAGAACCCATGAAGTGATTGTGGAAAAGCCATTAAATTCGGAAAAAGTGACTGTTTGGTGGACGTTATGGTCTGGAGGTGTTATTGCACCTTTTTTTCGAAAGCTACCTCAAAAGGATACACTGCTGCAACCAAACCAGGGGTGGTTATTTAAATGACATTGTATAGGGTGAGAGATCTTGGGAGTCAACACACAGGGCCAAATCGAGAGATAAGCTGTTCACCAAATTCATCCCTCAACATATCCATTGTTTCACGAGCAGTGTGGCATTTTGCACCGTTCTGATGAAACCACATGTGAGCCAAGTTCAACTCAGGCAATTGGGGCAAAAAAAATCGCATATCATGGCTCGATATCGTTCGTCGTTGACGGTAACGTTTCTTCCACGGTCGCCTTTAAAAAAAATGGACCGATAAACTACACCAGACTGTCGTTTTTTCGGGATGCATCGGTAATTCATGTATGGTCTGTGGCTGTTCATCACTCCAAATGCGACAGCTTTGCTTATTTACGTATCCGTTCAGCAAGAAATGTGCCTCATCGATGAACATAATTTTTCGATAAAACAGCGGATTTTCTTTGAGTTTTTGTAAGGCCCATTCACCAAAAATTAGACGTTTCAACCAGTGCTGCGAACCTGAAAAACTTAAATTTAAAAAAGTCACCCTATAGCTGTTCATGGCAAAATAATTATTTGTGAAATGGCCAATATTAAGCTGTGCCAATTTTCAAGAAGTTTCGTAGATACTTAAGACAGTTATCGTGTCTATCAGTCAGTCAGCCGATTAGGCGAAATAATAAATTTGGTCGTAAGATACTTCTTATTTTAGATGACTTATTCTGGAAGTTATGTGTCAAATGATATTCGCCTCCATTACGGTCGGTAAAGGCATTGAAAAATGTTGCTGGTAATATGAACAGAAGCGTTAACATGCCGACTACCAGAGCGTTTATTTAAATGCCCTTTCAGATTTTGAACTCACAACCTACCATTTAAACAAGAACAACATCAGCCAGCTAATATAGTCAGCTCGACTAAAATAGCAAACTACTTTGTAAACTATAGAATATGTTAACTTTTCCAGTGACATATCAACCAAAACCGCAATTAAAAAAATTATATTTTACTGAATGATATTTTTCTTTACCAGCAAAGAAGGACGTAAAAATCAAGTGCACTTTTTCCTATTTGGAAGGTTAGCAATGCTGGTTTTATATCCATAATGAAATGTTTTTTCTATCATATTTAATAAATTCACTATATTTCAGCACATTTTAAGGGTAAAAGATAAACATTGTAGTGATCATTACAACTCGCATTTTGAGTAAACTTTGACAAAGTTTTTATATTAGAACATTTTCATCTGCATTATAGAACTTGCAAAGTTAACTCACTTTCTTTAACAATTTTAATGTAATTGTACTATTTCACTTTAATTAACTAGCTTTTGATGAAAATGATGTGTTTACAAAAACAAAAAAAAGGAAGCATTGAGGGAATATGTGGCAAATGCTTTTGGCAAAGTAAACTCTACAAGAAAGTGTGGAGTAAATGTGTGACGTCCAGCAAAAAATAGAAATAAATCATCAGATTTTTCAAACAGCCAATGACTTTTCTAAACAATTTCCGTTTGAGACCCACAAGAAAGAACTTAAGATTTGTTGAATGTTTGGTAATTTCTAAATATAATTAACTATTCGAGAAAATGCTCTAGTTGGAATTCTACGGTAAGTTAAAATGTCTTTCACTGTAACAATCTTCTAATTGAAAATTGTATATATTTATAATTATGTTGCCCCGATCGTCACAAACTAACGTGAGGATTCATTACGTTTGTTAGATTATATGGCAACATCAAAAATTTCCATCTGTCCAGATGGATGGGCGAGTGGGAGGATGATATCTTACCGAGATTTGCCTTCGATATTAATAAACTTGGACATTACCCTTTAAAGGATTTTATTAAACATTATTTATAAAAGAGTAATGTGTTTATATGTATCGTATGATGTCTTTACAATGTTGTGAAATACAATGGAGAGAGATGAACGTCGTAAGGTCTGATCGGCTTAAATGTTCGTTACAAACTGATTAATGTGTTTTGTGTTTGTCCTTTCGTAGCAAAAGGAAATGTTAAAGGACTTCATGTTAGACAAACTGAAAATGTATACAAATATGCAAGGTGACACATCCAATATGCCAGGGTACGTTGCATGTATCCATTTAGTGGTTTCAAAACCGCCGGTCGAGCAAGGCTGTCAGCTATTAAATACCTACCATCTGAAGTGTTATTTATTTAGGGAAAGGTTTGCCATTTGCGATATGGATCGCTTAACAACCAAAGAATGCAAACAGATAGTTAAAACTTGCTATAAAAGTATTGATTCAAATGTGGACACTTTTTTTGCTTAATCACTCCGTAGATTATGATCGTCATAATCGATCTACTGTGCAAGGAATTGGCAAGATTATAAGGAAATTTGAAGAGACTGGAAGCGTTACAGATGTGATTAGGCATGTGCATCATCGCAATGTACGTTAGTGTTAGTGGGTTAGGGAAAGTGTGGCGCATAATTCGAATTGCAATTCAGAGAGCTATGACCGTATGATAACCGACTTTTTTGGCCTGCAATTAAAGATTATCAACTCTACGATATGTGGTTCTAACAAAAGGGTGCCACGAGTCACACAACGCGATCGATTTTGGCTTTATTGCATGATAAGTTTTGAGAAAGCGTAAGTTCACGTTTGAGCGATGTCAATAGACCACCAAGATTCACGATTTGATGCTGTTGGATTATTTTTTTTGGGGCTACGTCAAAGACAGAGTTTACGCGGAATTAGTGGGAAATTTGAAAACGAACATTCGTCAGGTTATCGCCGAGATACCTCTCGAAATGTACGAAGATTGCTCGAAAACTACCTCAAAAGAATCCACTGCTGCAGCCAATCCACAGGTGATCATTTAATTGACGTTGTATTTCATATATAATGACGAAGTCCAAGCATTACAATGAAATAAAAGTTTCATCGAAATCACAGCTTTATGTGCATTTTATTTAACTTTACTTTTGAAACCGAAAAATGTATAACCCAGTACTTGTGAGAAACCTTACGTATGCTATTGGTGGCAAAAGTCTTACAACAAACTAAGTAAAGTTAGAAGTAAAGTCAAATAAAGTCCGCATTCGCATTTATGTTACAATGAAAACCAAAGTTCACATGCAGACAGCAGCATAAAGAGGCAAAATACATAATTGCGAAGAAAAAAAGAAAACCTAAATGCCATAAAAACATAACATAATTTCCCAACATAGAAATAAATATTTGATTTCAGGATTACAGTTCAGCAACGACCTACTAGCATTCAGCAAGGCGACGTAAATGCAGAGACACAGATGTGGGATGAAGAGAAATCAAGGGCATTTCAGTGGCCATTTCCTTTTATCCACAAAAGACCTTTCGAACAAATGCCATTGCCTTCGAGTGTACCACGAATAATGAAATGCTGGGATAAAACTATCACCAACAGGATTTCCAAAGATGTTTACACTCCACACAATAAAATGGAAGACAAATCTCTAAATATTTTATGTTGTGTTCGTACATTTCCTTGTACATGTGCATGTGTAATAACGCATACATGTTTACTTTCCCAAATACTTGATTATATTCAAAATTTTATTATGCAACACCAATATTTTGGGCGGTGGGATACCTATACTAACACAATCGTCAAAGTGATTGTATTAGTGTGTGATGATTACAATCATGAAAACAATAATGAAAGCGGAATCCTTATTGCAATAACAAGTTTTAAAATCGCTGCAAAACCTAAGGATCGTTGGCAAAAATACGGAAACTTACAGTAGGGTAACTTTGTGAGAGCACAAATCTATCACAATTTTCTGTTGGAAAACATTAAATTTATTTTATTATTATTTTTATTATTATTTTATTTCCATATCGCAATTCAAAGCCGCATACGGCCAAATTGATTACGCAGACCAACATTTTGCGACACATGCTTCAAATTTTACAATTCAGTTTTTGAAAAAAGTTTTAATAATAATTATTATAATAATAGTATTAACAGTATTAACGACGAATATGGAGAAAGATAGGATATACATATAGAATGTGTAGCATCAACAATTTATAGTGAAGTATAATAATTCTACAAGCAAGACATTAAGAGCTTCTTAAATCCAAAACATGATAGTGAGAATCTTCTGTGTTCAAATGGAATTATTGAATTCCATAATCGTATAGTAGGAAATCGAAAAGACCACTGCATTACTAGCGTTCTTGCCGGTGGAAGTTGTAAAATATTGGTTCTTGAAGACCTTCCAAATACAAATTTGGAAACTATGTACTTGGGTGTGCCAAATTTCATACTTTTGTAGAAAAACAAAATAGTTCTAAGGTCGATAAAGTTTTCAAATGTACATCCCAAAAACTCAACAATATATGGTGTAACATGATCATAATGTTTTAATTTGTACACCAAACGAATTATACGGTTAAAGCATATTTTTTAATCGCTCTAGTCTACCTCTACTTGTTCCACAATAAACTTCTAACCCATAAATAACGTGTGGCAACAACATCGCCTTTGAAATATGAGAGACACATTTATGTTATATAACTTATTTTAAAGGCTAAACAATTATACGGATAATTATATTGAAAGTTCATCCGCGAATATCAGCGAAATTGTAATCCTACCGATTTTAATAAAATTTCGTTGTACTCTTGAGAAACATTTTCTTTAAATATCAGTCCATGTAATTGTAAACCGCAGAAAGCCAGTATAGCGCAATTAAAAAAAAAAGTAAAAATTATGATGATAAGGTAGGATCCAACCGGTTTGTACTTTACGGTATTACAAGCAAAGGAAAGATAACACATATTGGACATCCCTGTGCGCCAAAGGCACGACTACCTACCTCTACCAGCAAAGGGTCAGAAAAAATCGAAGATTCAATAAATTAAGAAAGATCGGTAATGCTGTAATTCAATCTGTACAAACTCCAAACAAAACCGGGTTTGTGCATAAGTTCCCAGCCAAAGAAATCGTCCAACACCCAAATGACCATCTAAACAATAACCATCGTGAGGGAAAGGCACAGCAGAAAGAAAATAAAAAAGATAAAATTAATTTATACCGTTTCAGTTCAGAACAAGAATTTATAATAAAATAACTGAAAGCAAGATTTAAGCTGATTCGCATAAACATGTTAAAAACGTATGAAAGACATACCGCGAAAATGTCATGAGAGTCGGTCCATTAACTTATTCGCCTATTCAGCACAAAGCTACAAATATATGTTGGGGGGTGTCCCAAAAAGAACGCAAAATTTAAATTTTAAATAAAACACAGATATTTAAACAAAAAATCGTGAAACTTTATTATATCGTAAAGTAGACAGAATGAGGTTACATATGGGACAACATATCGGGCAGATGGCCGCCGTGGTTTTGCTGGCACACACGCGAAAAAATTGTAGTATGTAGTTCAATATTTAAATTTGAAAAGTTTCAGTCCAAACAATATATAAGCCGTGCTAGATTCTACTCCGGGGAAGCCTGCTTCTTCTTTTACGATTGCAAAATATTGGGCAGTAGAGTTTAAACGAGGCCGTACGAGCTGCCAACAAACACCGTTGTGGTCGACCAATTGAGGTGTCCGCACCAGACACGGTCAATAAAAATCCACAAAATGGTATTGGATGATCATCGGCTGAAGATGCGTGAGCTAATTGAAATGATAGACATTTAAAAAAGTGCTATGCATCGTATATTGACCGAAAATTTGAAGATAAGAAAGCCTTGCGCAAGATGGGTGCCGCGCTTGCTTTCAATAGAGCAAAAACAGCGCCGTAAAGATATTTCAGTAGAGTGTTTGTAGTAAAATCGAATTTTTAGTCTATTTATAAGCACGGGTAAGACATGGAGCCACTACTTCACATCTGAGACAGAGGAATTGTCAAAGCAGTGGACTGGAATGGAAGAATCATGTCCAAAGAAGGCGAAGATGGTTCCATCTGCAGGCAAGGACATGGCGTCTGTTTTTTACGATGCGCATTGGATAATATTTTTTTATTTTCTTCAGAAAGGAACAATCGTCATCGGAGGAAATTTTGAAAAAAGGCACCATTTAGGCAAAAAATCCTCAGTAGCTTCTTTGGACTATTTTCAATTGCCAAATTCGAAAAAATGGCTCGGCGGTAAAAGATTTGTCAACAATGAAGAAGTAGAGTCTACTTTCGATGGCTACTTTAAGGAGTTTGACAAATCTCTTCCTCTTCTCAAATATAATATATCAATTTTGACCGTTTTTTTAATGAAAATTTTTATATTGATCAGAATCTTTCTATAACCGCGTCCAAAAGCAAAATGAGACAGAACAATCGAACCGGGAATGGTTTTATTAAATCTTTGTGAAAACAGAATATATTTGCACTAATGATAATATCTCCAATATTTCTAAAATTTCCACCAGACTCTCTTTACATCACTTATATAAAGCAAGTATACATTTTGTATTTACTTTTCCCTTTGCATATTATTTTCTTTGTAGGCCTTTGAATTGCTATCACATTTCCACAGTAACAAAACGCAGACACATTTTCTTTTAGGCATAGTGGGTGTTATGAATTGTGATCTGCAATTGCTAAATGTAGATATGATGATGCTATTCAACATTTTTGATATTATTGTTTAATACTGTTGTTAAATTCATAAAATTGTTATCATTATTTATGATTTATGAAAAATTGCAATTTATTCCAAGAATACGCAGACAAAGAATACAGCAGGCAAAAAACATCGGCATCAGCTCCATCGTTTTTGCCAACGGCATTGGAATCACGTTCTTGCTACGTCCTTTAACGATGTAGTCATCACATGTAATGTGCTGACATTGTGGGATGTTGTCTTGTAGTCAAGGGCATTAGGGCAAATGCCTCAACCACGAATTCGTGACATAGTAGACAGCCCACTCTGCCTGACGCGATGTGTACAAAAACAGCACTACTGCGGTTTCTGCGATACAAAATCTGATGGCTAGTAAAGTTGAGAAATCATCAACAATCACTACAAATTGTTTTACAATTTTTGTGAAATACTAAAATATACTGAAAATGTTTTACGCCTCCGTAGTGAATTTACAAAGCAATTATAGCAACTATCGTATAGTATAAGAGAGAGCCTGGTCTACATGAAATCTTTAATAGGTGCTACAATTTCAAATGAACTAAAATAAATATTTGAAATTTCTGCATTATAAACGTTTCATTAGTTGAGTTACTAATAGATAAAATTATGCTTTTAGAAATCATTTTCCTTAAAAGATATACAGGGTGGCGCACGAATCGTGCTACATATACAATGCCAAAGTCAATGATGAAGAAGTTTTTTTACCCACAACCGCGCCGAAGACGTTTTCGTTTCATTTGGTCCTAGCAAGATGGACCAACTGCACAAATAGCCAGACCGGTTATGGCGGAGCTCCAACGAAAATAAACAAACAAATTAATATACAGAAATTAATATACAGTGGGTTATGGACTATTTCAAATTAAACAAGTTCCCGGGCTATGACAGAATTTCATCTAAAATGCTGCTAACTTGGAAATCAGCGATTGCAAAAGTTCTTACAAATATTTATAATAAAATGATTAAAGAATCGTTTTATCCTGACGTATTCAAGGTGCACAAAATCTGTCCTATTCCCAAGTTTTCTAATGCAGAAACGGCTGAGAACTTTCGATCAATTTCAATATTGCCAGTTATTGATAAGATTTTCGAGAAGATGATATTTGAACAAGTCGCAGCTGAACTCGATGTAAATAAAATTGTTTTTGAAAGGCAATACGGGTTTAGAAAGGCTACGGGTACTGGAGATGTAGCTGTTAGTGTTTTACAATGTATTTGTAATGCTTTGGATGCAGGATACAGAGGTGTTGCTGGTGTGTTTTACGATTTGTCAAAAGCTCTTGATCTAATTGATCATGATATATTGAAAAGAAAGCTTGGGATATTCGGATTTTCTCATGAAACACAGCAATTGTTTCAGAACTATTTAAAAAATAGACAGCATTTCGCGCAGGTTGGACAGAGTCAAAGCAGTAAACAAGTGGTAATTTGTGATGTTCCGCAAGGTATTGCACTTGTGACTTGTCAAAATTAGGGTTTCAAAACAAATTATACATGTCTGCAGACGACATGTGCTTACTTTATAATTATAATTGTCCTTTAGTACTACAAACACCAATAGAATATGATGCTGCGATTTTATGTGAATATCTAAGGGTGAATGAACTAGTTTTGAATGCCAGCAAATTTAAAATCATGAGATTTAGACCAAAACTTTCTTTAATGATACAAATATGATAGTACATGTTGATGGTAGCGCGATATAAGAGTCATAAAGCCTGCGTTATTTAGGAGTGTGTCTTAACTATAATCTGTCATGGGATAAACACATCATGGACCTAAAGTCCAAAATATCGTCAGGATCTGGAATTTCGTACAAATTTAAAAACAAATTAAATGTAAAGCTAAAGCTAATGTTATGTCAGTCTCTGACACATTCTCATTTGACGTATCTTCCTTTCGTGTATGCACGTAAGTTCACCACCTGTCTGAAAGGTCTGCAATCGGCTCAGAATAAATCTTTAAAAACTGTTTTTAATCTACCTAAGAGATTCAGTACAACTTCTTTATATAAAGATTATGTCTCAAATGTTTTACGTGTTAAGGGATTATACAAACAACAACTTCTGTTCTATGTCCACAAATCCACAAATGGAATTGGAGTCTTTACAGCATCCTTTCATAGAAATATATCATACGAGTACAACTAAAGATCAATGGATTTAAATGCTGGGTTTTATGGTTTAGAGTTGACCAAGCAAACGTGTCACATTTGGTGGACCATTTGCGTGTAATCAACTGCCAGTATACTTGAAAGAAACTTCACTTTTATCAACTTTTAAAGTTCAATTAAAAAAATATTTGATAAATAATTTGGAAATGCTTCTAACATAGTTCTCATTATCTTTCCTATTATTAAATATTTTTCCATGTTACTATAGGGTGATTTTTTACAATTTAGGTTTTTTAAGTTGGCAGCACTGGTTGCTAATAGCGTCATAAACGTCATCTGTCAAAGTGAAAAGTGTACAGTATGCTCTGCCATTTCATCATGGAAAGACTAACAAACGAGAATCGATTGCAAATCGTTGAAATTTATTATCAAAATTCGTGCTCTGTGACAAATGTGCATTGTTTGATACGATCATTTCATGGCCGTCGTTATTGACCTGCTGAATCAACAATTCGTGCTGTTATCTCCAAATTTACTTTGTTGGACATAAAACCATCGACTCGCATGCGTAAAGCGCGTACCGAAGAAAATATTGCAGCCGTAGAGACCAGTGTTAATGATGGTTGTGAAATGTCAATTCGTCGCCGTTTTCAGCGATTGGGCATTTGCTACTCAACCACATGGAATTTTTTTTTTTTTTTTTGCCCCATTTTAGCTGAGTTGAACTTGGTTGACATGTGGTTTCATCAGGACGGTGCAACATGCCACGCTGCTCGTGAAACAATAGATATGTTGAGGGATGAATTTGATGAACAGCTTATCTCTCGATTTGGACCCTCAAGATCTTGCAATTTAACGTCTCTTGATTATTTCTTGTGGGGTTATGTCAAATCATTAGTCTATGTGGACAAGCCTAACAGTATTGCAGCCTTATAGGATGACATAACACGCGTTATTCGTGGAATACAGACCGAAATGCTCGAAAAAGTGACGACAAATTGGACACTCGGAGTGGACGTTTTGAGACGGAGCCGCGGACAACATTTACATAAAATTATCTTTAAAAATTAAATGGCAAACACCAATTTATCGATTGCAATAAAAAATTTTAATATATGATGCAAGTTTGAGTGTTTTATTCGATTTTTAAAAAAACTATGATTAAAACATCACCCTATATTTGTTATGGTAGTGTTACATGAATGGTTTTAGTTGCCTATTAGTCTCTATAAAGCTAATCTGGCACTGAGGCAATATTATAAAAATATTGTAGTTATCTTATTAACCTGTAATAAATAATTTATTTATTAAAAAAAAACATTCACCATAATCCATAATTCATAACCTGATGTTACTTAAATTCTTGTTAATTATGTTGTGTAATAATGGTGAGGAAAATGTGAAGGTATCGATGGAATAACTAATCTCTCTCCGGTATTCGGTATCTCCAGTACAAATTAACCTTGTTTAACTTATACATTCCTAGATTTGTATTTTTCATTCA
>JAHXMU010000556.1:581513-616438 GCA_019455685.1 Philornis downsi
GCATTGCACTTCCAAGGCTTTGTAAAAGTAAGTAAAAACAAATGACTCTACTTCATCATACAGCTTAATAATAAATTCTGCTCACAAGTTTATTCCCCTTTGTTTATGGCTAATTCTGGGCAATTCTTTGAAAATGTTGACTGTTTTCCTACTTTGTTGACTGTGCTCTAAAGTGCTGTTTGACAAAATCTTCAGCTTGCAACAATTAAAATATGATTCAAAGGAATAGCTTAAGGCTGTATTACTGACCACTTGGAATTACAAGGCAACAGCACATATTTAAAGCAATGTGAAAACTAGATTAACACGCCGTCAGCTATTATTCCAGCTGCCTAATCCGATGTTGGGTAGACTTCAAGTGCTCGTGGTATGAAATTGCGAAAATTTAAATGACGATTGTTTAATGTTATCATTTAAATTGTTATTATTTAAGGAGAGTTAAACAACAAAAACATAAAGCATATTTTGCCTTTGTCTTAAATTATATAAAAAAAACATTCATTAAAGCCAGCATTTACAATGTTAATGTATAAACTAATGAACTTTATATCTTAAGTATTCTAATTCCTATGGTCAATTCCATAGAAAAAACGGATTTGAACTCAGCATTCCAGCAGTGACCTTTCACCCGATGATCTTGTCACTTTGTGATGACGAAATGATTTGGAAGTTAGTACTCAATCTGCAGCAGCTCTCGAAACACCAATTTTGGCATAATAAGAAAAGAGAAATTGTTAATTACTGTTCTCTAAACTCCTCACCAGCTAAAGGTATTCATCGTACGGATTTGGAATAAAGATAATGAACACAATTTAACCCGCCGTGTTTTATCTCTCTTTTTTCTCAACCTTGTGAAACTATTGCTGATTACCACTCCCCGCATATACATTTGCATTAGAAAAAAAGGTAGAAACCCATGGTAAGTAGAAACCCATGGTAAGGAATTCATTTTAATTTTGGATTAAAATTTTTCGAAAATTAGCAGAATATGAGATCTAAAAATAACAACTAATTATAATAAAAATGCAAATGAAGAATGTAAAGGATGTCCCAACAAGAACGCAAGATTTAAATTTTAAATAAAACACAGACATTTAAAAAAAATCGTGAAACTTTATTATATCGTAAAGTAAACAGAATGAGGTTATGTATGGAACAACACATTGTGCAGATGGCCGCCCCGGCTTTGCTGGCACACACGCCATCTTTTAACGCAATTTCCAATAACCGTTTTGTATAAATTCTGCCGTACTTCATTAATGCAGCATCCAATTTCCTCTTTTAAGACTTGCGTCGTCGTTGGCTTATTCGCGTAAACCATCGACTTCCAAAAACCCCAAACAAAAAAGTCTAATGGTGTTAAACCTCACGATCTAGGCGGCCAATTCTGGTCTCCAAAACGCGAAAAAACACGACCGGGAAATGTCTTGTTGAAACCACATGCCCTCCATATTCATTTCTTCAATTCTAGGCACGAAAAAACTGGTTACCATTTCACGATACCGAACATCATTGACTGTCTTACGTTCTTTTTGGGACACCCATTACAAAATTTAAGGAAAATCAAGCAATTTTGTGTGGCAAATTTACGTTAAAACTCACAATTTCTATTATCATTTCTATATTTATAAAGGGTGGCGCAAAGCGTTAACGGTGACTACATACATTGAATGCGTTCATGTAGATTAATTGGTTTTAACTCGTGAAGCAATTGCATCTTATATGGGAAAAGATGTAACATACATACGTAAAATTCTTTGTGAAGACCGCCTATACATCTCTAACTGCTGAGAACGTCGCCTGGTGGAACTTTCAGTGTTTTTCTCAATACTTGCTTGCATTTGAGCAATGGTCACTTCATTTCGAACTGCACGAGGTCTTCCAGCACGCGGAAGACCACAGACAGTTCTTGTTGCCCAAAACGTTGAACCAATCGGTAAATTGTTGGAGCGCTAGGTGTATTTCGAACATGAAAGAAATTTCGATATGATGTGAATAATCAAATGCTGACTTTCAAAGTAAAATTAAACGGTTCTTTGTTCTGTGTTGAGTCTTTCCATCATAAATTGCCCAAGTATTATTTAGTTAATTCTGTTAAGAAACGAAAAAAGAAGACTTAAAAAATGTACTCACTGGTCAAATCTTAACGTTACTTATGCGCCACCCTGTATAAGTAATCGCAAAATCCGCCCTTTGCTTAGAACAGAAGTGAAACAGTCGATTTTTTCGTGATTTGCTGAAATACGTTCTATGACGCAAAAATAGTCAAAACTGGAATAATCTTCTTTAGGTAGATCATGATATTTCAATGATTTCATAGTAAGATGGGCGATGGGTCGAATAAGGTGATTTCGAACAAAGCAACCTTAGCCACATCTGGTCAAAAAGCTGTTACTTACCTTGTGTTCATAAACTGAATAAGAAATACCTGAGAGTGATGATAATGCTTTGGTATCGCTTATAAAAAACAATTTTGATTAGTATACCACCAATACAATATTACACTTTCTACTCATCGCTTATGAAAAACTGGTTTTAAATGCAATTATCACCTCAATTCCATTTTCTGTAAGTTTGTCCTTGTTTTGCGAAGCTTTGCGAAGATGATACTCGAGACGAATTTAAAGTACTATTTCCGAAACTCAGGTACTAAAAGCACAACACCGGTTTTGAAACATTATAAAGCATTATAATCGACAAGAATTTAAAAAACTGCAGGCTACAAATTATGGATTACAGAGGGAAATTGAATTTCGATAAATCGGTCAATTTGTGTGCGAGGTACCAAAGTGGACAACATCGTTCATTTTTGTTTACAGAACTTAGTTTAACAAATGCAAAATGTGTAACAAATTTTGCCGGATTTATTGTTTGAATTGGTCATTTGTATGGGAGGAACTAGAAGGGGCATGGTTACTTAATCGAGTTTTCTTCGATTTTATAAATAATTATAGTGCAATGTAATGGGCGAGAATCTACACAAGCACTAGTCAAACATCACAGAAGGATGACTGCAGTTCGAAAAATCGCCCAATTTGTATGGGAGTTACCAGAAGGGATGAGGCAATGTGCTCCGTTTTCGTTCCAAGACAGTAACGCTTTACGTGTCTCATACTTGACTGACTTCAAGTATAAGTAGAAGATGTGAACCTAAGAATATATGGCAAAAATTGGTCATTGGTATAAGAGGTACCAGAAGAAACAGAAAAAGATCGATTTCTTCAAATTTTTTCAAATATTATAAAACAACGAACATTTAGTTTACTGCAGTTTCTACATGAGGAGTTGCAACGAAGAAACCGAATTCGCAAAAGTCGGTGAAATTGCATGGCGGGTACCAGAAGGGGTCGACCCATGTAACCCATTTACGATCCCTGGCTACAATCTAGTATAATATTAAGCTGTGCCAAGCTTTAAAAATTTCCACAAAGATTTACTGCAGCCGGACCATCCAACCAGCCAGACGGACGGACATCGTCCAATCGACTTAAAAATCACGAAGAGTATTTAACAAAAGATGCTTGGCAATTTAAAAGCTTCCTCCTAGATGTTACATTTGTGCCGTATTATATGACATATATTTTCATTCTTTGGGGTAAAGTTATAATTGTACGATTTCCCACAGCAAAAATTATACGGAGTTAATCATTTTTCGGTTTTCAAAGTAAAGTTAAATAAAACACACATTAAGCTACGATTTCGATGAAACTTTTATTTCATCACAATGCTTGGACCTTTTCATTATGTACAAAATACAATATCATTTAAATGATCACCTCTGGATTGGTTGCAGCAGTGGATACTTTTGAGGTAATTTTCGACCGCTTTTTCACATATTTCGGGCGGTATCTCGGCGACAACTTGACGAATGTTGGTTGTAAAATCCTCCAACATTTGGGCAGCGATATTTTCGACAGTGCGTACATTGCGATGATGCACAGATCTGACCACATCTGTAGCGCTTCCAGTCTCTTCAAATTGCTTTATAGTTTTGCCAATTTCTTGCACAGTAGGTCGATTGTGACGACTATAATCACCCCGTAATGCATGAAAGGTGCCCACGTCTGAATCACCACTTCTGAAGTAAGATTTAACTAATTTTACACGTTCTTTGGTTGTTAAACGATCCACATTCGCAAATGGCAAGCCTTTCACTAAATAAATAACACTTCAGATGACAGGCTTAGAGCCTTGCCAGACCGGCGGATTTGAAACCGCTAAGTGGATAACTCAGTATAAGTGTATGCAATTTATGTGTAAAGATACTTTTGACATGCTCACTTATTTGGCGACGAGTCGGCACGTCATCATTGACAATATGAACCGCATGCTCTGGTGGTGGATATAACAGCTCTGGTCTGGTCAAAGATTATGGCACTTGCCTATTTGTGGCTGCCTACTTGTGTTTTAACTATGGTTGCCATTATTGGTGAAGCCACAAAGTCTACATTTTTAAATTGAACCATGTGCGTAACAGCCAAGCAAATAATATTTAAACACAACTTCATGGTAGCAAAAAAAAAAAATAAAATACTTTCTTCTAGGCATTAGTTTGAAAGACACTTTTCAATCTGAAATATCCTTGTTGTGTTAAGGCTTCATTTTTTTATACATTTTAAGAAAAACAGTTGTTGTAGCCTTTAAAATGGAGCCAAAGGCATAATGAAGCACCATCGGTGCTGTTAGATATACTTAGAAGGTCATACAAATTAAAAATTTTAGGAATAATAATTTATAAACCATTGCGATTTTGGTCATAAAGTTTTACTGTTTTCTTAGAATACATTTAAATCAAAAATTTGTAATTTCATGAAGGGGCAAGTTGAATGCCGTGAATGCTAGTAAATCTTCCAAATATGTATTGCGAATGTTATGTTTAAAACTTTTACTTTTTTCCTCTCAGTTTAGTTTTTTGCAATCAACAGCAAGTTTCTATAACATTGAATGACGAATGATCCGAAACATTCAACGCGTATGACGTGAAATATTGAATGGCTTTCATTTGCTCACACAAAATGAATGTGAGCACTCAATATTGCGAAATAAATTAATTGGTATAAAGTCAAGACATAAGTTTTCATTCCTACCACACAGTCGTCAGTGGTTTTCAATATTTCTTCATTTTGCAACTCCATTAAGGAAGATTCATTGCTTGTGCATTGACTAATACTCAAACCGCCAAAAAATCATGGATTTCATGAATCACATGACTACATATAGATGGTATCCTACAACCATGAGTGAGTGAGTATTCAAGTATTTCCTTGAAAATTCCAAAAGTAATGATGAAGAATCGCTTCGCTCAAATCATTCCAATGGAAACTATCCTTTTAGAGTTGTTGTTTGACAAGTTGAAGGCAAAAGAAATGGAAGAAGGAAACCAATGTCGAAAAGCAAATGATATTCGTCGGCATTGTAGCTTTAGTGAATATGAACCTTTAACCGAAACTAATTTGTTTTCCAACTAACTGGCTGCAAAAGTGGGGACGTTGAATGAAGTGTCTGGGAAAGAGTTATACTAAAATACTAGCTGACCCGGCAAAAGTTGTTTTGCCATATAAATTATTTCCAGAGAATTTCTAGGGTAGAAAATAATAACTAACTCATTGTAAGTGTGTGAGGAGGTGGTATATGAGTGATAGAGGCAGGGAGTGCTCTGAGCGATGACGGATACCAAACAGTTATTTATTTTTTGCTTTTGATTTATTATAATTTATACTTTAAAATTATGTACTCGTATATCGTTAATTACAACAATAACACTTCAAATAATTTTAATTCCTTAATGCTATAGTGTTTACAATAATTTTCATTAGTCTATATTTAGCTAACGCAAACAAACTGGATGGTTTGCCCATTCGAAAGCATGTGAAAAACATGGTGATGTCCTTTGGAAACATCAACTGAAAGTTCGAAATGACTTCAGGAACAGGTTAGAATCGAATGCGGAAAGCCTCCAACTCGTGGGATGCAGTCAAATTTCCTTTGTGTTTTTTATAACTTAGAATGACGTACAAATTAATTTCCTTATCATATTCCGGAACACCACAGAGGTTTTCGCATTCCAACTTCCATTACCGTCAGTTTGCATATGTGAGGTACGTGAACGAGTGTCCACATGAAATAAGATTGGACATTGCTTAACCTTAACTCAGATATTTAACGTTTAAGTTCACCGCCTCGAGACAGTTTTTCGCTGTTTTATTTATATTCAATACAAATAATATAAATTGTTGTGAATGTAATATAAGATCTTAAGTCAAAAAATATTTTACGTTTTAATAAGAAAAGGTTCCTGGCAATTAGAAATGTCTTTGTTAGATAATACTGAAAAATAAAATTTAATTTTTTGCAAAGTAAAGGGTGTCCCAACAAGAACGCAAGATTTAAACACCATTCGAAGTGTCATTGTTTGACATTTGAACAATTGTTATTGTTTGCTAGTAGAAGGTACGAGGTTAGTAAAAATGGAGCGCTAAACGAATGAACAACGCATTCTCATTGTGAAATCGTTTTACCAAAATAATGAAAGTTTTGCGGCTACAGTTTGCAAATTGCGATCAATTTGGGGTCACAATAATGCTCCAAAAGAGTCAACTGTAAAGAGATTAATGGATAAATTTGCCAAAACTGGGTATGTTAGTGATGTAAAGACAACAACGCGCCTTCGACCAGGTCGATCGACCGAAAATGTCGCAACTGTACGTGATGATGTCGCTCAAATTACATCCACCTCAACTCGACACCGAGCTCAGCAAATTGGTGTCTCCAAATCTAATATGCAGCGAATTTTGACGAAAGATTTGCATCTTCATGCAAACAAAGTTCAATTGACTCAGGAACTGAAGCCAGCTGACCATGGACAGCGAAGGGAGTTCGTTTATTGGTTATTGAAGAGACAACATGAAAATGCTGATTTTGCCGAAAATAAAAAATAAATAAATAAAATAAAAATAAAAACCGTCATTGAAAATTTCATTAAAAGATAGTGTGTTGTTCCATACATAACACCATTCTGTCTACTTTACCATATAACAAAATTTCACGATTTTTTTTTTTTAAGATATCTGTGTTTTATTTAAAATTTAAATCTTGCGTTCTTGTTGGGACACCTTTTACATTAAAATAGTCCGTAAACTTTTGACAATTCACAGATATTGTATATTTTTCTGTTTGACCTCTAATTCCTTAGATAAATTCTACCAAAGAAAAAGCATCGGAAACTGAATATTTGAAAACCCCGATTTAAGGAGCTTTTTTACACCAAACGAGGATTAGGTAGGACGACGGTCTACTGTGCGATCTCTTCAACATAGTGTTGGAGATGATTATGATGAAAGCTGTAAACACTACTGGTACCATCTTTCATAAAAGCCATATGTTACTCGCATATGCAGATGACGTAGACTTTATTGGCAGAAAACTGCAAGATGTTACTGCAGCCTTCTCAAGCATCGAAAACGAAACAACTAAAATGGGTCTGGTGGTAAACGAGGACAAAACAAAGTTATTGGTTTCAACGAACAGAGAGTCTACTCATTTAGGGCGCTGTGTGAACGTTGACGACTATAAATTTGAAGTGGCGGAAGAATTCATCTACCCCAGTTCCGTCGCACACAAAATGAATGATGTCAGCATGGATATAAAAAGGAGAGTATTGCTTGCTAACAGATGTTACTACGGGCTAAGCAAGCGATTCAATGATAAACCCCTCTCTCGACAAACAAAAATCCGACTGTATCAGACGTTGGTTCTACCTGTCTTGTTATATGACGCAGAATCCTGGATTATGACTCAAGCGGATGAATCAGTACTGTCAGTTTTCATGAAAAAAAATACTCCGGAACATACGACTATATTGACTCATCCTCGTTAACGGAGAGTATCGAAGTCGTATGAACAATGATCTGTATGCGCCATATGCCGACATCGACGCGGTCCAACGCATTAATATACAGCGTTTGCGTTGGCTGGGTCATGTTGTGCGGATGGACCCACATGCTCCAGCACGGAAAGTTTTCAAAAACGAACTCGATGGACGGCGCAGAAAAGGGCAACCGAAAGTCCCTTGGAAGGTCTAGGCTTTTGAAATACTATCAAAACTTGGTGTGACGAATTGGGGAGGAAGCGCAGAAAATTGAACCGCTTGGAATTATTTTTTTGGGGGCGGCGTGTAACAGGTAAGGCTGTCTATTCCAGTCGCCACCTAAGAAGAAGAAGTTATTATAATGGTTCTATTTGATTTAAAATGTAGATTCCAAAATCTTATAAATGATGAATTCTCTCGCTATGAAGACTTTAGCGATTGTGGAGATGAAAAATAAACTAACAAAACGATGGGCGGAAATGCACATTTACTACCACTCTTCAAAAGTTATGGAAGAGCCCGCACAAAACATTATTATTCTTTAATTATGAATAGGCGTAGTAAATAAAACTCCTTCCAAGTACTAAACAATGAACCTCAAACCAGGAGCCCTAATTGGTTGAATGGACGGACGTTCAACCAAACAAACGATTTTAGTGTGTCTGGATTATGTTTCCGCCCCATTTGTTCCAAAGGCGATTATAATAATGCTATTGATGAATCGGACAGCAAAACAACACAATATTTAATCATAACTTATGCATGTCTTGTGCGTTTCTTATGTATTACTAAAACTTCTTTCTTTTGATTGACTCCAATGCCACCGATGGATACAAAACCCTAGGGATAAAATGGTTGGTGGTGGATTGAGAAAAAAAAATAGAATTAGTTGGGAATTTTACCAGATAATTTATGCCTTGTTCGGCAACAATACGGTTAAAAATTCATTAATACAAATGCTAAATATCTAAAGGAGAGGATGTATTAAATTCAGGATATAATTGTCGTTGATATTGCGTTTTGTTAGCGATTGATTGTTCAAAACTTGCTGAGAATCAATATGACTGTAAAACTATATGCATTACGCGAGTTGCAATCGTCATGAGATTTACTAAAAAAATTTGCACACAAAGCTATTTGTGATTTAGATTTTATCGCTCCGGAATAGCAATTAAATTTAGTTAACATTTCTTCTGTTTTTGAAGAAAAAAATTTAAATAGAAATCTGTCAATGAGTTTTTCAAATTGAAATAAAAAATAAGCAGCGGAAATTTTAATAATAACCAACAAATTCATGAACTAAAAAGAATTGATCAGTACTTTAGTTACGTGGACTTATTTACATATAGGAGTACCTTCACTCTTTTGTGGTGCTGCAAAAAATTCTCCAAATTAAAAGATAATAAAAGAGGCAAAATTATAACTTTCTGAAGCCCTTAGTTAGGGAAATGTAAAATGAACACAAATCTTTACTAAGTAAGCAAATTTTTACTTGTGGTACCCTAAAGGATGTGGCAGTGTGATTCTTTTCCATTCGAAGTACCAAATGCTTGATGCGAGCTCAGTTATACTAAATATAATGCAATTCAAAGAATAAAGGACGAATCTAGGACTATCTAAATTAAATAAGGTAATTTGTATAGAATTTTTCCACATTTTGCCAAAATAATTTCAAACAAATTTCGTTAAATCGATATGGAAGATGCAATTTTTGTGGTCACACCTTAAATTATCATGCACACTATAAAGCGTTATCCATTTTTCGGTTTCAAAAGTAAAGTTAAACAAAGCAAACATAAAGTTATGTTCTCGATGAAACTTTTATTTCATTATAATGCTTGGACCTTGTCATTATGTACGAAATACAATGTGATTTAAATGATCGCCTCTGGGATGGTTGCAGCAGTGGGTTCTTTTGAGGTAGTTTTCGACAACTTTTTCTCACATTTCGGCCGGTATCTCGGCGATAACTTGACGAATGTTGGTTTTGAAATGCTCCAACGTTTGGGGATTGTCCGCATATATACGGTCTTTGACGTAGCCCCACAAAACAGTTCTAACGCTGTCAAATCGCAAGATTTTAGTAGCCAATAGACGTCACCAAAACGTGAAATTACAATTTCATGAAACTTCTTATGCAATAAATCCAAATTTAATCGTGTTGTGTGGCACGTGGCGTCGTCTTGTTGAAACCACTTATCGTTCAGTTCATAATTTTAAATTGCAAGCCAAACAAAAACTCCGTCATCATACGGCCATAGCACTCTGAATTGACGGTAACGATTCCTCTTGCGCCATTTTCGAAAAAATACGGCCCAATGACACTTTCAAACCATAATGCGCACCAAACAGTCAGTTTTTCCGACTACAATGGCTTTTCACAATCGCGGAGGTGGTGGAAATCCAGATGCAAAATACGCCACAATGAGCCGTAAGTAAGGTCCAATTGCTGAGAACGCCATGCAATCGACAAATTCGGATTATCCGCCACACTTTCACCAACGGAAGCAATATTTTCGACAGTGCGTAGATTGCGATGATGCACAGAATTGGCCACATTTATCACACTTATAGCCTTTTCAAATTTCTTTCTAATGTCGCCAATTCCTTGCCCAGCAGGTTGACTATGACAATCATAATTAGCTCATAATTCACAAAAAGTGTCCACGTTTAAATTTATATATATATATAATTTATTTTACGTGTTCTTCGGTTGTTAAGCGATCTATATTCGTTAATGGCAAACCTTTCACTAAATAAACAGTACTTCAGATGAGAGGTAGTTAACAGCTGACAGCATTGCCAGACCGTCGGTTTTGAAACCACTAAATGGGCAACTCGTTCTATGCTAAATTTGAACCATTTGATACAACCGATTGAAAGGTACGGAACTATGAATTCTTACATAGTTTATCAGTCGAAAAAAAAAATATATAAATAACATGACAAATGACCTCTACTTAGTGGCTCCTGGGCAAAACTGATCCCACTAATGTGAGATACGAAAACATCTTGCCAATCACCACTGTTATCATTCTGGCAATGAAGAGACACTGTTAAACGTCCTACTGATTATGATACAAGAATATGCATTCTGAATGTCTGCACTTTTTACACTGATTGCAGAAAGGCTGGAATAGCAATATGAATTTAAAGTTAACCTGTTGAGCGGCTTAAACAACGGCGCTTCTACTGCGTTCTGAGAAAATCATTAGTTTCCTAAGTAATTTCCGATCTAAGACAAAATATAACTATACAGCAAATGTTGCACTTTACCCTACAGTAATTGGCAGGAATGCCTCCTGACAATGGAATATGGCATAATATCAGTTCATCCCTATATGTGGTAACATACAAATACTTCAACATGATTTAATATCAGCATCTTATTTCATGCCAATGAAACCAAACTGTATGGCGTCAATAATCTTGCCGCATTAAAAATGAAACAAATTTTCACATACTTTACTCGATGATGTTTCAAGCCCACATAAATGAATGTTTGCGTGTTTGTCACATTTATGTTGCTGCCAAGAATTTGGAAACAAAAAACTATACAGGGTATAGACGACGTTGACAACGACGCCACGACAAATAAATAAAAAAAAAATACTTCAAAGAATGCCAAAGAAAAAAAAAAAAAAAATGCTTGAGTATGTGAAGTTCTATAAAAGAGGATACTCACAAAAGTACGTGTAACGTATATCGAGAGAAAATGCATTTATTTTAATTGAATGTAAAATTGACTTACAAAGGCTATCTTGAATCATGAATACATTTAGCAAGAATATACTTTGTGTAGTGGACTGGCAAAGAAGTCACGCTATCCAAAAAAATATCTACAAAACAAATCAATGTTCATATTGACCAAACATTACCTTTTTGGGGCACATTCGTATATTCAGTACATCTGCAAAGTTGGACAGGAGCCATTGGCATTAACTTCTCCAAAACTTACATGCTCGCTATCGATGTCTTCAAATACGCAATTTTCCAACTGACAAATTACTTTTTAATCGTCATCCAAAGGAATAAATAAATGCTTCCAAAAGGAAATGTTTACAATACCAAGTATCATTTGACAAAATGACCGTCTATCTGATCGATTGGCTGCCACGATAACTGTCATAAATCTTTATAGAACTTCTTGAAACTTGGCGCAGCCTAATATTTTATAAGGTCGTAGCTGACCATTATGAATGGGCTATAACGATCCACTGCTTGTGGTTCTTTCAATAGAAACTCATTGATTTTCCAAATTTTAATTTTCTCCCTCTAATTTCTCACCTATGACCTACAGTTATAACATTTAGCATAGTTAGAATGATCGGGTTTAGGCCAAATATGCACCGTTGCCCGATAGCTTGTTGCCATTTAGAAGGTAATTCCATTATGCATTCCTCATAGTGACTCTCGTAGGGACCCTCGTTTCTATTGGCAAACAACTGGAACAGTTGATTTTCACAAACTTCGTTGGAGGTGAATTTTTCACCAGCAAAATTATTCCATCAGGTGGCAATCACTTGTTGCTAGATCCGGACTATAAAGCGGGTACAAAAGAAACTCCCAGCCAAGCTTACATAGTTTCTGGTAGTCATTAGTAATATATTTGACTTGAGATTGTCTTGATGGAACACAATCTCTTCTAATGGTTGAAACATTAGCCGCTTCTGGGCTATCTGGCGATCCATTTGTTGACAACACATGTCCGAATTGAGAGCTTGGTCGTAAGAGAGTAGTTCATAGCAGATTATTTGCTGTCAATTCCACCACACGTGATGCAAAACATTTCTAAACGTCATTCATGGTTTGGCCAACATTTGCGCCGACTCTCCGTGCTCCGGCCACGAACGTTTTCACTTATCTTTTTTGTAGTTTACTCAGTTTTCACCGTCAGTCGCCATCTAATTCTGAAATGCGTTGATCTTGTTGCGATTAAGCAGCGATTAGCAAATAGAAATTCGGTTCATTATACACCCGTATATCGGGCTTCTTTTTGTATCCATCCTTATTCGAGTGGTACTAAACGATTTTTTGTGCAATTTTGAGCCCCTGAGAAATCAAGGCAGAGCTTATGTGACGGTCGAACTTGTTGACTTCCATTATTTTATCGACATTTTCCACAATCAGCTCACCAGATTTTTAACACCAAAATAATCGTAACGGAATCGAAAAAAATCAAAATTGCGCATGATCAGCTGTTACAATATCAGGACCATAAAAATTATTCACATTTTCAGCCACATGGCTTGCGTTGTCGCCTTTATCGAAGAAAAAATGATAAATATGTCATATTTTCTCTTTTCTGGTGTCCTTTTTCTGACACGCGTTGAAACAATGCTGAATCAAGCAATTACAAAACTGTCTGAGTAGCTTATCTGAGTACACAACCTTATTTTTCTAACGCCATCTAGTGCAACTCAATCGCACTTATACAAAGCGAGATACAGATTACTAAAGCCCTCTATTGGAGAAATAATAAATTTCTTAATTTAAGAGATTTTCAAAAATCATTACGGATTTCTTTTACTTTTGCATTGGCCTACTTGCTTTATAGACGTTTGCCAGCCAACTCAGACTTGCATTTCTTCGAGTTCAATTGAACGGACGTGTCTTTGTTGCAATGCTTACAACAGAGTTTGTCTATGTTTGAATTCTAGATAGATTCACATAATATTTAGCATTGTAATTTATTTAACACTGTGCACTCAAACTGGGCGAAAAAGTCTCCATTATGGCTGTGTTAACAAATAAGAAAAAATTTTCAAACTGCAATAAAAACCGACAAAAAGTTATGGACGAGTTTGGCTGCTCGAGGCAAAAACTCGTGCACACACATATTGAAATCCTACCACAAAAAGCGATGTCATCCTTATACTAAAATGTATATGATGAGAATTGGTTTTAATGTGCTAAAGAAAATTACTCAGCTCTTTTGCCGAAAATTTAACACAGACATTAAGGCGTCCTGCCAGACAATCATTTGTAATGGAGCGAAACGAGTTTTATGTCATCCTTGCTTAGAGGCTAGTCGACGAGAGTGAGTGATGGCTTATTTAATTCAAATAGATTTGTTTGAAATTCATAGGAAACTGGGGCGAGTGCCAAATACGAGCAATGGCAGAATTAATTTTTGGGGGTCATTAAACCTAAATAAAAGAATGCATAAATAACGCAAACTTAACAAAATGTGAACATAATGTCACTTTATGGTCTCTGATTACCTTGACCTTTTCAATTACCATTTGGCCCCGGGAAAACAGTGACCATGCAGTATTTCATGAAGGAAAAAGAACGTGAATTAACGTTCTGTCACAACTGAAGTAATTAACGCATTTACCATCAATTATATCATATTCTGCGACTTTATTTATCACCGTCATTTCAATTATGCGGTAGGTGACAATAGTGTGTTTTTGTGACTAAAAACAAGGATAAATATCTTTCCTATTTTATTGTCTATTTCACAGACTGTCCTTCAAATAAAATAAATAATAAGTAAGCGTGCGATTTCATCCAGCTTCCTTTTGCGGTAGTGCAAAAGGGTGCAGGATGCAAGAAAATTCGTGATGAACGCTCGGTTCATACGAAACATTGCCCAGGATTAACGCACAGAAAAATTAATATATAAATTTCAGTCAGGTGTACTGACCACATATTCCTTTACCCAACAGCCTTTTGTACTGGTGCAAAAGTTTGGGGGATGTCAACAAAGACGTGGCAATTTGATAGGTTGTTATAAAAAAAAAAAAAAAAAAACATACTCTGCGCCAGCACAGAAATTTCGGTCATGTGCACTAACTTACATATTACTTCACCCAAAGTCCTTTGTGCTACTGCTGCCAACAAAAAAAAAAAAAATGCTCTGAATTAATTATAAATAAAAGAAGCAAAATTTTAATTTTCTAAACTCTTCCATCTCTAGAACACTAAGCGTAGCCTAAGGGGTGTGGCAGTACAATCTAGTTTCATTCGCAGTACTAAATGCTGGATGCGAGCTGAACTACAGTAAATGAAAGATATGTAATTTTTTGGGGGCTAATAGAGAGGGCGCGGTCATTTCGTCAATTTGTTTATATTTTAACCAGTGTTATAATGCAATATAACTGATGATAATTTGAGTAACTCCAGCTTACGATTTAGGAATTATAGTGGAAAATCATATTGCGATAAACTGGTTAATTTGTTTAAGAAACATCAGAATGCGTTCGTCGTTCATGTCTGTTGTCAGAACTTCGGTCGAATATGGTCGGATTTTGTATAGCCGGTTAAAAGATAGGGGGACAAAAATATATGGGTTAAATTAGTCATTTGTATGAGTGACATAAATAAAACTATTGTTACTTGATCGATTTTGCTGAGATATTATAGAGAATTGTAAAACAATACAACGGATAAGAATTTAAACTACTATAGTTGACAGATTAGAAAGTTCAGAATACTCATTGAATTTTGAAAAATCGTTCTATTTATATGGGCCAATGGGTATTGGAG
This sequence comes from Philornis downsi, assembly GCA_019455685.1. NCBI lineage: Eukaryota > Metazoa > Arthropoda > Insecta > Diptera > Muscidae > Philornis > Philornis downsi. The sequence continues at coordinate 596,875 of JAHXMU010000556.1, forward strand.
AGTGCTCTGTTTTCCTTCTAAGACTCTACTTTCACATAAGCTTAATGTGTGCCAATTATGATTGCAACCGATCGGTTGCCAGAGTATTGTAAAACAATACAACGGATAAGAACTTAAAACTACAATAGTTGACTGATTAGAAATTTAAGAAGACTTATTGAATTTCGAAAAGCCGGCCAATTTATATGGGTCAATTGGTATTGGAGTGTGCGCCATTTTCATTCTAAGACTCTACATTCACATAAGCTTAATGTGTGCCCATTTTGATTGCATCAGATCGGTTGCACTAAGATCGGAAGACATGAAGTTAAAAGATGAAAGCAAGAAGTCAAATTGGTCATTTGTATGTGTGGTATCAGAAGAGCCCTGATTACTTGATGGATTTTTTGCGATATAATAGAGAATAGTAAAACAATATAATGGATACGAACAATAGCTGACTAATTACAAATTACAGAGGACTCATTGAATTTCGAAAAATCGGTCAATTTATATGGGATAATGGGTATTGGAGAGTGCTCTGTTTTCATTCTAAGGCTCTACTTTCACATAAGCTTAAGGTGTATCCATTTTGATTTAAATCTATCGGTTGCACTAAGAGCGGGAGACATGAAGCTAAGACATGAAAACAGCAAACTAAATCGGTAATTTGTGCAGGAGATACTGGAAGGAATTATGAAGCGTACAAAAATTTGGTCTCCTTCTGGTTACGGATGATGAGTTATAGGAGGAATTGAACTTCAGAACATCGATTAATTTGTATAGAAAATATCAGAAGAATTAAGCGCAAATAATCCATTTTACACTCCCCTGATCCGATCTGAGAAAATATTAGGTTGTTCCAAGTTTTAAATATTTTCATAAAGATTTGTGGCAGTCATCATATCCACCATTCAGCTATACCGGAAGACGGACATCGCTCAATCGCTTTAGATAGTCATGAAACGCATTTGATCAAAAGATTGAAAATGTATATCAATTGATATGTCCTAAAATCTGAATGCCGGTACTTTAAATGCTTCTTTCTGGTCGGAAGGTGGAATCACGACTGGAATCACGACTTCAGATAAAACTGCAGGGGACGATATTCTGTCGGGAAAGCCACGTAAGATTGCTGAGCTGATATTGAGCAAGCACCAGCCACCGAACACGAATATACTCAATACAGGTACGAAGATTGGAATATATGTTCATTATTTTGTGTATTCAGAAAAGGCACTTGAATCGCCTTGTGTTTCGAAATTTTACTCATCGCTTATAAGGTTATATCGTTTGTGATATGTATAAACTAAAATCTATTATATCGGAGCTGATTATGAGAAAGAAAAATTATTCTCATTGCGGCAAATTCTAAAGCAATCTACAGAAAAAGGGGCTCCTTGCGATTGCCTGATTCGGCAAGAATTATTTGAAGCAATGAAACAGCGAGTTTGGCTTACTGGCTCAGCTGACATATTTCTGTAGAATGACACTGTCCGATACGAAGTGTTCAGTGACGATAGTCAAAGATTTTACTGAGCAGTTTTGCCCCTACACAAGATCCTAATGAAGATAGAAGTCGTGAATGCGACTGCCACAATCACAATATTGAACAGAATACAAAATACACCCAATTCAGCAAAAATATAGTCATGGCTTACTCCAACGAATATTTGCAATTACTACGGTAAAACGTAGACCACATATTAAGCATTGACAGGTAACTTAAGCAAAACAAATCCGGCATGACGAAGAATGCGACTTTGTATCCGAAAAAGAAGATACTGCACACATGGCAACGCTGCAGCCAAAAGCAACGCGTAAAGCACAACGAATTTGTAAGGGAAAGAAATTGTTATGGGAGGAGTGAGAAGAGTAAAAGAATAATGCTGAACTCCGAAAATTATTGCAAAAGATAAGCAGCAGAGGCTAAGTAAAGGATTCTCCTCCAATAAGCATAACATTCGCAGAATGTGATGTAATTATAGAGAGCGCTTTCCTATAAATTGCTAATTCCGGATTGTAGCACAAGTAAAGAAATGACGCCAAATGCGAAGGCATACTGACGAAGACCGTGTTCACGCCGATAATCCCCAAACGTTGCAGCATTTGAAAACCAACATTCGTCAAGTTATCTCCGAGATACCACCCGAAATGTGTGAAAAAGTGGTTGAAAACTACCTCAAAACTAACGCTGCTGGACCCTACCCAGAGGCGGTCATTTAAATGACATTGTATTTCGTACATAATGGCAAGGTTCAAGCATTGTAATGAAATAAGACCATTGTAGTGGCAAATAAAAATGCATCGAAATTATTGAAGTAGTTTCTATAGTAGTTCTAATATTTCTACTAATTGTTCTGGAATTAACATAACTTAGGCTTCGAACAAATTGTGGCATGTTTAATGCGTTAATTTTGGGTGAAGGATTCACAAAAATTATTATATTTCTAATACATAATCTCTACTAAGGTTGCTATTGAATATTCAAATCCCCATAAGCCAAAACTGAAATATGAAAACACTACAGATCTATTTGTAATTTTGTTTTGCCAGAAAGCAAAAAAACAATTGGTATGAACGAATTCCCTCTTTTTAAATATGTCATCTCCTAAACACATTTTTGATCATGAGCAATAATTGTAATCTAAGTTCGTTATGGCCTAAGTGTGTAATATGTAAAGGACTAATGTCTATTCTATTTCACCTGATTAGAAATTGTCAGGGTAGTTTTAAAGATGACAAACCCATGATTTATCAGATATTAACACTGCTCTATTCCTGGAGAAGACGACAGCGCAATGACACATGCAACTTTTTTGTGACATTTATAGGCATTTTGATACCTTAAATATTGAATGAAATCATGACAAAGTTTGGTATTGCAACGGAATTTACAAGTTTTTGTCTTATGACATTAATAACACGAAGGTTACAGTAAAGAAAGGCAGAAACCTTAGTAGTCCATTCCACCCCAAATAAGAATTTAGAAGGGGAGACAAACAGTCGTCAGACTCTTTCAAAATGTTTCAGGAGATAATTGTGAGGAAAGCTGTAGGAAATACGAGTGGTACCATCTTCAACAAAAGACATGTCTTGTTAGCATATGATGATGATATTGACATCATTGGCCAACAATTCCGAGATATTACTTCAGCATTCTCAAGCATTGAGAAACCGAAACTGCAAGTGTAGGTTTGGTGTAAATCAAATCAACCGTTTGGAAAGCTGTGAGAATTTTTACAACTATAATTTTAATGTGGTAATAATAATAGTAGTACTAATAACCGACATTACGAGAGGAGTACTGCTTTTGAACGGTTGTTTCTATGACCTAATCAAAGCCCTTTCTGGACGAACAATAACCCTCTTGTGTAGGGTGGGGCATAAGCAACGTTAAGATTTGATAAGTGAATACATTTTTTGTTTAAGTCTTTGTTTTTCGTCTCTTTACAAAATTAACTAATATTTAGGAAATTTAAGATGGAAAGGCTCAGCACAGAACAAAGAACCAAAGATGTTCATTTTTTACTTTAAAAGTCAGCACTCGATTATTCAGATAATATCCAAATTTCTTTCATGTTCGAAATGCTCGTACAATTTACCGATTGGTTCAGTGTTTTGGGCAACAGGGGGCTATCTGTGATCTTCCGCGTGCTGGAAGACCTCGTGCAGTTCGAAATAAAGTTACCATTGCTCGAGTGCAAGCAATTTTACATATGCTACATGTTTTCCCATATAAGATGCTGTTCGGTCATGAGTTAAAACCAAATGATGCCGAAGAACGCATTCAATATAGTCGCCGTTAACGTTACTTATGCGCCTCCCTTTATATGTAATGGTTGCGCCGTCAGTCAGTTAATAAGACTGGTGGTCTTTCTTATAGTTGTAAACGTCATTTTTTCATTTTCCAGTGTTCGGAGAAAGATTTGCACTTCTAATCACATGGCTGTAACTTCATCATACCTTAACGTATATGACTTTAGAAGATGTTAACAGCAACACAACTCACACATTTCCAACACTAAAATCTTATTCACATATTTTATATAAGATATAAACTTTCGCTTTTCCTGATATTTTAAACTTTATATTCATAAACAGTATTTTAGCTTGGGCATTATGTAGGCGGTAAAGAATATTGTGTTCCGTCAACTGTCACTGTGTCCATCAACTGTGGGTTTAGTTGAGTTTCAGAGCACGCATTTGTTATTTCCTTTTCATGTCCTCATGACTTGGAAAATTTATCTTTTACATTCAGGTCATCGCAATCATCCTATCATACTGCGGGCTCTTTCTGTTTGTTTTTATGCACTTTTGTTTTCCTTGTAATCTTCTACCAACTAAAACTCTTTTAGGTGCAATGTGGACTGCTTTCAAATGCCCAGATGATGAAACAGTGATTACTTGATTCTGATTCTGTGCGTAAAAAGGATAACGAATGAAAGTGTCCGTGAATTACATTTTAATGTAATGCAGAAATTTGTGTTTATGTGTTTGCAACTCTTTAATTTTTCATATCACAAATGTGAGTCATTTTAAATTGTTTAGCGTTGTGTTGTGACACAACGTTTTGAACATTAATCTTGGACTTTGGAAATTTGGTTTTGGACCAGCAGTCGCAAGACTCCGTCAGTATGGATTTCAAAAACAGAAATATCAACAAAGTAGCTCTAGTCAGAAAACCAAAAGTGGTCACCCGGATCAACACTTGATTCCAACTAAAGTGCACAAATTATTAGGCAAAGCGAAAAACTAACGCCAACGTAGATAAACGATTTGATTATTTTACATTACGAAATGTAGTTTTTGGATTTCTGATATTTATATATTCTATTAACCAGGTTTTCGGTGAAGACGATTCAAACAAACCGCCTCAAAAGAAATTTTCTGTGTTATTTTTTCATTAAAACATATTGATTTATGTGAAAAAGGTCAAATTATTCTTTTTAAATCAGTTAACCGGTATTCAATTTTGGATTCTCTTGAATAACTGTAAAGTTATTCTATTACTGACTGGTTCATTCACTAGCTGACTGACAGATCAGGTAGAAAAAGTAGAACAAAAGTGGAAATTTCGAAAACTTCAAAAGACGAAATCTAGAAAATTTTTGGAATTCGTATTTTTAGAAGAGAAAGCAGTTAAAATGGGTCAAAACTTATGTCACCGCCTACCACTAATGACCTGAGCTGGATTCTCCAAAGATATATGGGAGCATAGTATCCTTAAATATAATCCCCTTATGTAATGGGTAAAATTGGAATCTCTAAAGATTAAAGATATAATAGCAAACGTTAGGGAGACCAGTCTTCTTAAATATAGGCGCGAAATACGGACTGTTATGGCTTGAATTAGATTTTGTACATTTCTTTGTAACCCATTCAAATCATTATCGAAGAGTTTGCATTTTGTGATCCATCCACACAACATTACACAGTCTACGAAATAGCCATATTTTGACACGCTTGGCCACGTCGGTCAATGTATAAAGTTCATCTACGCCGATAGTCTCCAATGATGACCATGAGTCCGTTTACTTTCTACAGTATTTTTCAATCGAAGGCTCCTTGAACAAATTCATCCAGCTGTGGCATAATCCATGATTCTGCGACATAGAGAAGGATAGTAAAACCAGTCTATGGTAAAGGGTGGCGCTTAAGTAACGTTAACGGCGACTATATTGAATGCGTTCTTCGGCATCATTTGGTTTTAACTCATGACCGAACTGAATCTTATATGGGAAAACATGTAGCATATGTAAAATTGCTTGCACTCGAGCAATGGCCACTTTATTTCGAACTGCACGAGGTCTTCCTGCACGCGGAAGATCACAGACAGCCCCCTGTTGCCCAAAACACTGAACCAATTGGTAAATTGTTGGAGCGCTAAGAGCTTTTTGAAGATAAAAGAAATTTCAATATGATCTGAATAATCGAATGCTGACTTTTAAAGTAAAATTGAACAACTTTTCGTTCTTGGTTCTGTGCTAAACCTTTCCATCGTAAATTTCCCAAGTATTATTTAGTTAATTCTGTAAAGAGACGAAAAGAAAGACTTAATCAAAAAATGTATTCACTCATCAAATCTTTGCGTTACTTATGCGCCACCCTATATATGCAGATACAACTTTTCTGCTTAATATAAAAGTGTAAAGTAAAATTTCATCCAAATGGAAATGTAATTATCATAATATTTGGTTTCTTTTGGGCGAATTCGACATTGCCCTTCTATAACAAATTTTCAAGATAAAATAAATATTTCGTTTTAATTATTCCGGTATTATTCATGATTAAGAGAGTGCCATTTGCCATTAGCAGAATTGAATTGAAATTTATTCCCATATAAGTAACTTAAATTTATGCAAAAGTTCTTGATTGAATATCAGACTAATTGTGTCTTAAATCAAATTAAATATTTATGTATGCAATATGCAGATGTTATGAAATTTACAATGTATTTGATAGGTGTATGAACTTCATACATTGAAAAATTATTAGTACAAAACAACAACAAATTTTATAAGAATTTTATTGCTGTCACAATATTGATGTTGTTAGTGCTGGCTTACACAAAAAAAAAATTAAAACAGATATTCAACCGTAAATACATAAAATATCTCAATATATATATTCGCAAATACAAATGATGGATACCATAAAACTCAATATATAATAAAAATAATTGCAATAAAGTCAACACAATTTGGAAATACTACTAAATAATTCAAAAATATTGGTTGATTTCTAACTCTTAATTGTAAAGATAGTTGTTTAAGTCCACAGGTGAATAAAATCTATAAAAATTCAAACTGAGGACAATTGAGCAAATTACTATACATAGCTTTATAATGCTAGGAAATAAAGATATGATCACACATCTATTGATATATTTTTAAATCACTCATCAAACAAATAAACTGTTGATCAAAGTAAATACTGAAGAGAAATATTTATTTCTAGCACCAGAAAGCAAACAAATGAAGAAATAACATCGAAACGCCAATAACTAGTGCACAATGCAACATTTCAAATTGACGTGAAAGAATAATCATAAAAGACACAAAAACACGCTTAGAGAAGCTAACCTGAATCGGATGTACCCTAAGGGCATGTACCCTGCCTGTCTGACTGGCTGGTGGACACAATAAGAGCCTTAAATTTTTATGGAATTTTTAAAACTCGGCACAACTTATTATCTTTCCCGATGGTAATTGGGAATTGCAAATTAGCCCCTTCTGGTACCTCTCACACAAATGATCGATATAACTCACATATTATTAGCCTCACATGCTTCAATCAGCTGCGTTAAACAGTGAAAACTTGCCAAAGTAGGATCTCAAACTGAAAACCGACCACTTTGCCACGTGTATTCTAATACCTCTCATAAACATTGACCGATTTTTCGAAATTCAATCCATCATCTGCAATTTCCAATTAGTCAGCTGCAGTAGTCTAGGTTTTAACCCATTTCATTGCCCATAACATAGGAGAAAAATCGATTAATTAACTACGCCTCTAGTGGCACAATCCATGCAAATGTTCATATATTCAAAAAATGGGTTACGTTGTCACGCCCATTCCGGAACCTCCCATATAAGTTGTTCGCTTTACCGAAATTTTTCGAATACCAACTTTGAAATTACTTAAATTCTCACCACTTCTATTGCATTAAAATACTGGATAGTCAACTTTCGTTCTCTTGTCCTAGCATCCAAGCGCTGGACGTGTGCCCAATTTGATCGAATAAATCGATAATTTAACTACGCCTATTGTGGTGCCATCCATGCAAATGTTCACATATTCTTACCTCCACATTCTCCAATCAGTTATAAGGAATTCAACAAAATTTGCCACTTACCGTATGTATAGTAATCTACGTTCTGGGTAACGAAAATAGGTTACGTTGCAACGTCCATTCTGGGACCTCCCACATAAGTTTTTCACTTTACCGAAATTTTGTAGAATACGAACCTTGAAATTACTTAAATTCTCACCAATTATATTTCTTTAAAATACAGGGTAAATTGTGCAAAAGTCGTCAGAATGACCATGACCTCCTGCTATATTCACTATGATTGAGCTTGCACCAGGCATTTAGTACAGCGAATGCATATAAATTGCTCAGCCATACCTCTTTAGGTTACTATATATAGAAATTTGCCGATTTACCAAAACGGGACGGTTCTACATTTCCCAAATGGATGCCGCACGGGGATGTTCTCTTGAACATCTTCAGGAATTAACGATTCCGCTATTCCGAGTTGTGTGTTGGTTGTCTCATTCCGGTTCAATAAGAATGAATTGAGGAAGTAGTAAAGTCTAGGCTGGCTGCGAGCTCCTGTCTAAGAGTTTGAAACTGGCTGCATGGGTGATGAGATGTGCCTAATCAGCTATTGCTACCTGTCTGATATTATGAGAAAGGTCCTTCGGGGAGTTCCATGCTGGCTGTGGTTAATACCAAAATTTATGTTGGTTGTATGCGGTAGATGCTCAAGTGCCAGTGGAAGCAACTGATACAAGTGATAAAAATTGCAAGGAAAAAATTTACTTTCAAGAAACCGAAAAATTCATTTGGAAGATATCGAGTTCGTTCGGTTTTTTAAAGAAATTTATTTGCAAATGTACAAGCTGTGTTCAAAAAATAAGTTGCATTTTCAAATTTCGCATTCGATTTCCGATTACTATTTTTGTTTTTTCATGTTGGTACACCCGTCCCAAAGATATGTATAATGGCGATTTTATCCATATAGCATGTTTAGTTTGTTTGTGAGAGGCATAAATAAGACAAGTGTTTTGCGAGTTCGGCGATCTTGTGCTATCGAAAAAAATGGATCAAAAAAGTTACATCAAATTTTGTGTAAAAAATTGAATTAAGTGCTCAAAAACACTGGAAATGTTGAGAGTGGTATACGGTGAGAGTACTCTGTATCAACAAAATGATTACAAGTGGTATAATCTTTTCACAAAAGGTCGAGAAGATGTGAATGACGCTCGCTCTGGACGCCTCAGCACATCAACAACCGATGAAAATGTTTAGAAAGTGAAGAAAATTGTTATGGAGAATCACAATTAGAGAAGTTGCTGAGGATGTCGGCATATCGCTTGGCTCATGCCATGCAATCTTTTCGGAAATGATGGGTATGAAGCGTGTGGCAGCGAAGTTCGTTCCAAAATTGCTGAATTTTAGCCAAAAACAACGTCGCATAAGAATCGCTCAAGAATTGTTGAATGACGTCAACGATGATCCAGATTTACTTAAAAGGGCGACGAATCATGGGTATATGGTTATGACATCGTCCCAACGAAAGAGTCCAGGAGAGCCAAGACCAAAAAAAACACGCCAAGTTCGATCAAATGCCAATGTTTTGTTTTCTTCGATTACTATGACGTAGTGCATCAGGAGTTCCTACCGCAATGCCGTGCGGTAAATAAGGAGTATTACCTTGAAGTTATGCGCCGTTTGCGTAAAGCAATATGAAAAAAACGCCGGGATTTGTGGAAAAAATGTGTGGCTTTTGTATCATGATAATGCACCTGCCCACTCATCTTTACTAGTGAGAGATTATTTGGCCAAAAACAACACCGTTACCATGTCTCAGCCACCGTATCCACCAGATTTGGCCTCCCGCGATTTTTTCCTGTTCCCAAGATTGTTCTTCTGTTCTTATTTTATCCATTTTTTTTCGATAGCAGAAAATCGCCTAACACGCAAAACACTTGTCTTATTTATGTCTCTTACAAACAAACTAAACATGCTATATGGATAAAACCGTCAACATATCTTCGAGAGAAGTGTACCAACATAAAAAAAATATAGTCGAATGTACGTAACGCGCGAAATTTGAAAATTTCCCCTTATTTTTTGAACACATCTCGTATATACGACGTCAGAATGAATGATTGTTAACGTAAGTTCAGTTTGCATTTAAGAATTTTTCGAAAATGATCTTGTTGCGGAAGATAAAGTCAAGGCTTTCGGAGAAAATAGTGCTTCCCATGGTCATTTTTTTAAAATAAAAATTTATTTAATTCGAAAAGCACAAATGTATCAATATCAGCAAGAAAAATATTTAACTCCCAATACTATTAATATATGAGTAGAATCTTAATCATAAATCATGCAATCGTGAACAAATTGCGACAAAACTTCCCGAATAAATGACTGAGTAGCTCAAAATAAAATTTTGATCGCAAATTTTTGAATGACTTGTATTTCAAATTTAGGAATGAAATGTGTACCGGATAGCAACAAGTGCTATACAGTGTACGTTAACGGGGATAATTTTGCACGCTTAACCTAAACGTTGATAAGTTGTATAAAAAAAAATAGTAGAAAAGTGTGGACAATAACAATGCAACCAAGTTCTCCTACGCAAAAGTAAACAAAGTAGTTAAAGAAGAAGGAGAACGTCAAATAACGTAAATACAAGTTGTTAGTTTCTTGCAAACATCAGTTGGTGAATTTTGGTTTTGAGTGTTATTGGCGTTATTGCCGTTTGTTTGGATTTGGATGTACGTTTGTATGGATGTGTTTGGTTTAGATTTTTTTGGATGATAAAATGATTATGAATAAGAACAAAACAAAATGAATAAATATTTCATAAATAGCAATGCTGCCAAGTTAATTTTGCTAAGCGCCGATGCGTTTTTTTAATCCTATACCGGTATCCTGTACAGAATACCAAAAAAAACCAACCCGTGTTTCAAAAGATTTGAAGTAAAAAGTGAATGCCACCGTCTATTCTCTTATCTTTTGTAATGGTGGAAAAGTAGTGGCCACTTATTTAATTTTCCTCAAATTTTGTCAAAGATTATAAAGTAGTGCAACCAACAAAAAAAACAAATTCGGTTATAGCAGCTCACGAATTGGCAATTTAACGCGAGGATGGAATCTTGGATGATCGGTCAATGTGCACAGGTGATAGTAAAAGGGGCTCATTAACTCTAAATCGTCAGTGCAATGGGCTTTGGATCACATAAAGTTTACAAAAATTTTGTTTTTATTCAAGTCTTCATTTCCATTTGCCCGGTGCTTTATGTTGTATTACGAACAATATATTTTTTGACGATCTGCTAGTTATTTTTATTCTTCGTTTGCTCTTTGCTTCAAAAACTCTTACATTAAGTTCCGAATGCCACTGTATCAAAAGATTAACTGTGGCCAATACTTCTCGACTACGGTCTAAGATACATCACTCTTAACAACCCTTTATTTTATATCCTTTGTCTTATCATTATATTATGTTGGGAATATGTTTTATGTTTTCACTTCACAATTAGTTGCTGTGGTCCCTGATGTTTATCTCTCAGGCTTAAATGTGGGCAGATGTTGATGGTTATATTGCTCGATTTAAAAGCTTTTTTTAGACATTACAATCAACAAGTGATGCTTGTGGGGATTGTGATTTACATGGTGAATTTCGTGTATTTTTCAACGAAACTAAATTGTTTTCTATGGCACACAAAATAATAATACGAGTATATTTCAAAACGGTGAAAATTAATGTTACTTTAATGTTACTGTTGCTTTTTGAAAATAGTGAAACATATTCTAAGGGTGTCCCAACAAGAACGCAAGACAGTCAATGGTGTTCGGTATCGTGATATGATAACCAGTTTTTTCGTGCCTAGAATTGAAGAAATGAATCTGGAGGGCATGTGGTTTCAACAAGACAGCGCCACATGTCATACAGCCAGAGAAACAATTCAATTGCTGCATCAGTCATTTCCCGGTCGAGTTATTTCGCGTTTTGGAGACCAGAATTGGCCGCCTAGATTGTGCGATTTAACATCATTAGACTTTTTTCTTTGGGGTTTTTTGAAGTCTATGGTTTACGCGAATAAGCCGTCGACGACTCAAGTCATAAAAGAGAAAATTGGACGCTGCATTAATGAAATACCGCAGCATTTATGCAAAACGGACATTGAAAATTTCATTAAAAGATCGCGTGAGTGCCAGCAAAACCGCGGCGGCCATCTGCCCGATGAGTTGTTCCATACATAACCTGATTCTGTCTACTTTACGATATAATAAAGTTTCACTATTTTTTTTTTAATATCTGCGTTTTATTTAAAAATTAAATCTTGCGTTCTTGTTGGGACACCCTATTCATATATATAGAAATAAATTAAAATATGAGTTTTTTAAAGACAAACTGTATTAAACATGATCATCAGTGTATCTCTTAATCCTTTTGCTGCGTTTTTGTTGAAAGGACCAAATTTTGGGGACAAATCTTTACAATTGTAGTAAAATTTATACTAACTGGGTTAGTAGTTCTTTTTACCCCAATTGTATTGAAATTTATTTGAAAAGATTATAAAAAAGAGTTTAAGTTTGCATTCACCATCTAGAAGATCATATCATGTGCTTGAGCCACTTACTTTGTTTCTGGAGAATTTGGATCATTACACGGTTTTACTACATATATCCACATTACATCAATAAAAAAGCCGGCAGAATTGCAGTGCTATAAGTGATGCTACTTTTGCTTTTTTGTGTGCAAGGAGAAAAAAATTATTTAGTGCGTTAGTTAAACATTGAATTCTGATGAGAGTTCAAACTCAGTAATGGGGTGAAAAGCGTTATGAATATGGTTGTCGATACTTTTGCTGGTTATACATTTTTGTACATATTAAGTGCGCAGCTAAGTTCCCGCCGTTTGCCAATAGATGGCGCCAGCTGTAAATGCTATTCGATTCTGCCATAAACATCATGAGCCAAACTTAGGCATATGCTAAACATACCGCCTCCACACAATAGTGGTTTTCTTTTGACGTCATATTATTTTGGCTGTGTGAATATGTATGATTTTGTGCCAAATAATCGTCATATGCGGGAAGTATTGGTTTTCTTCTTTCAATCGTAGAAAACGGGGGCTCAACGTCTCGATGAGCTTCAAAACGTTTAGGGATTTGCTGCTTTAATTGAAACAGCGTGTCGAGATTGGTTCCGTCGCTTTAAAGATGGTTATCTCGATGTTGACGACGGTTCGCGTGAAAGAAGACGAAAAACCTTCGAAGACACGGAATAGACGGCATTGGTTGATGGGAATCCGTGTCAGATGCAGGTAGAGCTTGCTTCAGCATTAGGAGTTGTCCGCCAAGACATTTACAAGTGATTGCATGCGTTGGGAACGATTCAAAAGCAAAGACCTTGGGTTCCTTATGAGTTGAAGCCAAGGGACATTGAGCGTCGTATTTTCGCCTGAGAACAACTGCTTCAGCGATAAAAAAAAGTAAGGGATTCATTATAGCAATCTAAAGAAAAGATAGTCATGGGGGCTGTCCATTCATGCTTTTACGTCGTCGCATTGGTCGAATATTCACGCTGCATAGGTATTTGGTAGGACCAGGTCTGTGTTATGTATTTATTACGAGCTGTTGAAACCGAGCGAAACCATCACTGGGGATCGGTGTCGAATTCAATTAATGCGATTGGGCCGAACTCTGCGCGAGAGACGCAGAAAGACACGAAAAAGTGATTCTCCAGCATGACAACGGTCTCACGTTGCCAAACCCGTTAAAACCTACCTGGCAACGCCGAAATAGGAAGTTTTACCCCATGCGCCATATTCTCCAGACATTTCCTAGTCCGATTATCACTTGTTCCGTTCGATGGCACACGATCTGTCTGACCAGCAGTTCCACTTAGATGACGACATTAAGGAATGGCTGCATTCGTAGGTAGCCTCGAAAGATGAACAGTTTTACCGTGACGGAATTCGAGCTTTGCCGGAAAGGTAGGAAAAAGTATTAGTTAGCGATGAGCAATAATTTCAATGAATCATTTGAAAACATGTTTTCATAATAAAGTTGCATTTTTATAAAAAGAACAACGAGAACTTAGTTGCTCACCTAATATACGAGAGGTAGTGAAAGGGAATAGCTGGTCTATTTCCCAAATTATATCAGGAATGAAAAACCAAAATAGTGGTCAAAACGTGTTAGGTATACATGAAAAAAAAATCTTATTTGAAAATATCGGCCAATTTGTATGAAAGGTGCTAGAAGATGTGTGGCAATACGGCCAATTTTTATTCATAAAAATTATCTTAGGAAACTCTTAACATATAACGAATTTGACTACATTTATTAAGACCGGACAGATGATATGAACCCAAGAATATAAGAAAATATTTTTTTGGTAAAAAAAGGGATCTTCTGCTACCTCCCTTTCTTTTTCCTTCGATTTTCTCAGATTTTACAAACCAGTTGACAAAAATTCAAATCGCTGCAGTCTACGTTTTACGAGTAATAGCGATAAAAGTGAATTTTGGAAAGTACGCTAATTTATGTGGGAAGTACCTGAACCAATAGACCGATTTAATCTGTTTACAATCTCCGACTATGGTTTAGCAAATTATTGGGCTGTGCAAATTTTTAAGCAGTTTCAAAAAGATTTACGATTTACTATAATTTGTGTTGGAGGTATCTGAAAGGGTGGTCCGATATAATCCATTTTTAATCTCCGGCTACGGTTTAGCAAATTATTGGGCTGCGACAATATTTAGGAAATTTTAAAAGAGATTTACGATTATTACTGTGTATACCAGCCCTCCAGTCGGGCAAAGAAATAGGCATCGTCCAGTAGACTTGAAAACCATGAAACATATTTGATCAAAAGTTACATGGTGCCTTTGATATTCCATTTATTTATTTCATCTCATTTATTTACATCTATGGGGGTGTCCCAACAAGAACGCAAGATTTAAATGACTGATGCAGCTATTGAATTGTTCCTCTGGCTGTATGACATGTGGCGCTGTCTTGTTGAAACCACATGCCCTGCACATTCATTTCTTCAATTCTAGGCACGAAAAAACTGGCTATCATTTCACGATATCGAACACTATTGACTGTTTGCACTTGACATGCCTCATTTTCATAACAACAAGGTCCAATGATTCCTCCAGCCCAAAATCCGCACCACACAGTGACACGTTTTGACAAATTTATCCATTAATATCTTTGCAGTTGACTCTTTTGGAGCATTATTGTGACCCCAAATTGATCTTAATTTGCGAACTGTAGCCGCAAAACTTTTACCATTTTATTAAAACAATTTCACAATGAGAATGCGTTGTTCATTCGTGTAGCGCTCCACTTTTACTAACCTCGTACCTTCTACTGTCAAACAATGACACTTCGAATGACGCCAAATTTAAATCTTGCGTTCTTGTTGGAACTTTAAATCCTTACAGGCTAAGAATTGATATAACATATTTCAAAAAAGTTATGTAAATATGTAAATTATTTTATGTTAAATATCCAATAAGACAGTTCAAAGTTATTTCTAGACATACAAAACTTTAGGTGTTGAATTGGGTATCCATTTCTTGCAATCTCATTTAGGATATTGAATTCAATAAATCCGCGATTTAAAGCAGTATGTTGGGCATTATTTGTGGAATGACGTGTTACATTAAATATATGATTATAGCTAAGGGATCTCGGCGGAACATAAAACGGTATAAGCGGCAATAATTCAGAACAATCAATAATACCGACTATTATATCGAATACAAATAACAAGATATGATAAACATGGCGATATTGCAATGGCTGTAAGCCCAGTAACCAGCATCTGGAAATATAAGGAGACACAAAATCACCAAAGGTAATTGAGGGAAGAGCAAATTTCAAAAAGACCCGCTGAATTCTTTCTATGCGTGATATATTGACTTGGCAAAGGGGACTCCAACTTTGATTTTACATAGGAAGTATACACTATTTTTCAGGTATGTGGATCAGTGAAATCGAAACACTTTCTTCTAATATACGCTAGTGTAGAGTAAGCTTTAGTGACAATATAATTTATGTGCTAGGTAAAAGTCAGTGCCGCATCTTAAACAACACCTAAATCCATTTTACTTTCAGCCGTAAGGAGCCTGTAATCACCAATTTTGAAAACCAGTTGAATTGTATTAAGAGACCTTGAAAATGAAATATCGACACATCTTGATAGATTTAATGAATGTTTGTTTAGGAAACACCAATTATCTAAACCGTTCTGAAGATCTAGAGCCTCAGAAATATGAAAAATTGTGTGATATATTTCATCGGCATATAAAAGAAAATTTAGTTTTTCAAAACAGGTATAAATATCATTTACAAATAAATTAAACAACAAAGGCCCCAAAATACAGCCTTGCAGTACGCCAGATATTTGCAAATATTGAAGAGATTCATAATCACTAATAACGACTTTCCATATTCTATTTGATAAATACGATTTTAACCACTTTAACATCAAGGAATGAAATGCCACAGATTTTAACTTAGCACAAAGTAAATTATGAGATACTTTTTCAAATTCTTCGGCGAAATCGGTGTAAACTGTTTCAGCTTGATGTCCAAGTTCAAATGATGAAATACAATATTCTGTGAATATGGTTAAATTTGTCGTGGTAGATTTACCTGGATAAAATCCATGCTGAGATGGGGATAAATTCGATTTTTTAAGAAAAGAAATTGTTAGTTTAGAAATCGGCTTGTAAAACGTAGCATCATTTTTCTTACGATCTATAAAAATTGAGTTCCATCTATCAATAGAAATGGCTTTCTTTAATGAAGACTTAAAAATATATTTAAGAGCAAAGGCCAGTGATGAGGCCCGTTTTTTTAGTATACAAACACAAATCCCGTCAGAATCCGATTTATATAGGGTGGCGCATCATTTTTCTAACCATCTTTAAAAATTGGTATTATGGACGCCGACTTCAATCAATAAAAATGCTTTCCTTTAATGAAGACTTAAGAATATATTTAAGAGCAAAGGCTAGTGATGAAAACCGTTTTTTTAGTAGATAAACGCAAATCCCATCAGAATTCGATTTATATAGGGTGGCGCATAAGTAACGTTAAGATTTGATCAGTGAATACATGTTTTGTTTAAGTCTTTTTCTTCGTCTCTTTACAGGATTAACCAAACAATACTTGGGAAATTTATGATGGAAAGGCTCAGCACAGAACAAAGAACGAAAGTTGTTCAATTTTACTTTGAAAGTCAGCATTCGATTATTCAGATCATATCATATACAGATTATTCAGATCATATACGAGTATATATATTTCTTTCATGTTCGAAATGCTCCCAGCACTCCAACAATTTACCGATTGGTTCAGCGTTTTGAGCAACAAGGGGCTGTCTGTGATCTTCCGCGTGCTGGAAGATCTCTTGCAGTTCGAAATGAAGTGACCATTGCTCCAATGTAAGCAAGTATTGAGGAAAACCTCGAAACTTCCACCAGACGACGTTCTCAGCACTTAGAGATGTCTAGGCGGTCTTTGCAAAGAATTTTACATATGTTATATCTTTTCCCATATAAGGTGCAATTGGTTCACGAGTTAAAACCAAATGATGCACAATAACGCATTCAATATTGTCGCCGTTTTCAATAATTGTGCCTAGAAAACAACGAGTTTTTTCACAAACTCATAATGAGCGATGAGGCTCATTTTCACCTAAATGGTACGTGAATAAACAAAATTGCAGAATATGAGGCAACGAAAATCCAGGAACAATTGTTGAAGATCAAATGCACCCACTTAGATGCACAGTATGGTGTAGAATAACTTTAGACAAGATCATTGGACTATATCTTTACGAAAACGACGAAGGAGTTGCGATTAATGTAAACAGCATTCAATACCGGGAACTGATTGAAAATTTCTTAAGGCCAGAGGTGCAGAACAATCTAGATTTGTGGTTCCAACAAGATGGAGCCACAGCTCATAAAGCTCGTTCAACTATGGCTATCCTGCGCGAAATTTTTAGCAGTCGAATAATATCACTTTTTTCTGATTTAAGTGGCCACCACGTTCGTCTGATTTAAAGGCCTCCAGATTTTTGTGTTTGGGGCTACCTAAAGGGTAAGGTATATGTGAATAAGCCAAGAACTATCCAATAACTTAAGGCCAATATCCTAGAAGAAGTGGGGGCGCTGGGACCTGAAATTCTAAGAAAAGTAATGAAATGTGTTTTGGAAGGAGCACGTCAGGTAGAAGCAAACAATGGGCACCATTTGGAAGGTATTATCTTTAAAGCATAAAGTGAACATATTTCCAAACTGTATTCTAAATTTTAATAAATGCCAACGTTAAATAAAAGCAAAAAGAAAAAAGTTAAACATTGAATAAATCTTAACGTTACGTATGTGCCAACCTTAAGCTGGTTTTTAAATCCATGATTCCGTCGTACATCTCATCCTCAGTGAGTTCTAGGACACCAATGTCAAGCATGCCAAACAAATTCTGGGTGTTCTATGTTTGCAAAGTAAAAATCCTCAAAAAAAATCAAAGTCATTTCAGAGAATAGTTTTTAGTAGCTTCCACAAATGCTTTATGCACACTTTTTCCACTTCTTGGGAAGCCTTTTTTAATTACACCAATGTGATCGTTATAGCCGACAGTCGTTGTACGAATATTAAACATTTTTGGTATTTTTTTCTTATTGTTTACGATGCAAAAACTTAAAATATTTTAACATGCGTTTAAAATTGTTGTTCATTAGTAATTTAAATTGATTAGTCATGTGAGTTCTGATTAAAAGGAAAAAATTGTCATAAAAATGATCTAAACAATTTTCATTGCCATAGAGGATTTGGCGAAAAAGCAGTGAAAAGTTGTCAAAAACGGCAGCATCCCTCCTATGACAGGCCGATGTTAAATTCATCACTCCTAGACCAAGATCAGCGGAACTTTTTAGCATCCTTGAAGGCTCTTTTTTACTAGGTACCTTCATTGCTTCGGATGAAGTTATAGAAATGTAGTCCATGTAGTCATGAAAGAACATTTTGCATGTTATCACAAGAATTTCTTCTCTGGGAAATAAAAAACAATCGTTTCTTTACGACATTCGCAAATTGTAAAATCTAATAATTATCCGGTGAAAAATGATATTCAGTTTCTTTAGTTGAAAGTAAACATTGCGCTTGAAGGAAATACATTAATTTTACATATTTCATTAAATGCCATCAAGGAAGTTAGACGACCTCCATACGGTTGTTCACTTGCAACTGGACGCAAAGCCACTTAAACAACCCTGCAAATAAAACAGGGATAACAACGTAATGAGTGGGCGATTAAACTTACCTCGTCTGTTGTTGTCGCTCACCATCAGACTTCTAGCGACGTATGTGCCCTATGGCCATTTGCTACTACTTGCCATGTCTGCTGGAATGGAAATCAAATGAAATGTAATGAAATCTCGGGAAAATTTCATATGAATGATAAATGCATGAGAAGGAAAACTTAGTTTGCAGCATTCCAGTGCAGGCTGTAAACTAAGCAAACACTGAGTTAGCCGGAATAAAATGTATATGATGAAGTAGTGGATGTAAAGTTGAAAACCAAATCAACGTTTCTTTGCTTCCGAAGTGGCGTTTAATGTTGATTTTGCCTCAGTGAAAGGTGGTTGGAAAACTAATCAGCAGAACGCTGGCAAATTGCTAAAACTCATGTATATGTGGAAATAATTGATTTCTCACCTAAAGTTTAAATATATTTTCCTAACAACAACTTTTTTAAGAGTACGTTAAAGATTGTTTGTTGGTTTTATTCTGCAATTCGTCTAAAGTTTAAA
>JAHXMU010000556.1:631438-742027 GCA_019455685.1 Philornis downsi
TTTACGCGAATAAACCGACGACGACTCAAGTCTTAAAAGAGGAAATTGGATGCTGCATTTATGCAAAACGGTCATTGAAAATTTCATTAAAAGATCAAGTCTTGTAAGAGGAAATTGGACGCTGGATTGGACGGCCATCTGTCCGATGTGTTGTTCCATACATAACCTCATTCTGTCTACTTTACGATATAATAAAGTTTTACGATTTTTTTTAAATATCTGTGTTTTATTTAAAATTTAAATCTTGCGTTCTTGTTGGGACACCCTTTACAATTAACAAAAACATACCTATATATATAGGTAGTTATAGGAATGCTACTTCGGTTCTCAATAGTGGTTTATAAAATGTTAGCACCTAATGAGAACAATTAATTACAAAATGATTTAACTCATTCAATAACTCGAAGGACATGATTTATTATTATTTTTTCCTGTATGGGTTATGTCAAATACATGTTAAAAATTGCGCTTTTATAGATAGAATAAAATCGTCCTTTTGTTCTTCACAATAACTTTGTTTTTTGAGATGCACCTTTTTGAATGAAATCCCTCGGTATATAAATTTGACTTTCAATATTTGCTATTGTTCACAGTTCGTTCGTTTAACAGAAAATAACATTATTTATTTAATATTTACATCACCTGTTATGCATTTTTAATAGCAATTAAATTAACTGGTAGTTATAATGATATTCCATTTACAGCGATAAAGTAGAGCCCGATTAACTTTGTTTGTTACGTGAATAAATAAGGACTGTGATACAAATGTAAATAATTAACACTTGAATTCTAGATCACAAAGTCATTAAATTGTTGCCTTTTTTCCCTCCGACAGCGTGGTTTAAATAGGCCAATAAGAGGGGCGAATTCTTTATGTTCTGGAAAATGTAAAACAACAAAATATAAAGAGGTAATCGGATGATACACATATGATATGCATAAATTATTAATTGGGGCATGAAAATACTAACTAGAACACCGAAGATTTTTGAAAAAAGGGGAAAAACGGAGAAGAGAGATTTTTGGATTTGTTTCATTTCAGGAATCGCCGTTACCGACCCTGCAGTATTGTTAGCGGAAAGCTTCTTGCTTACTTACGAAGGGGGTCCCAGAACCGACCTGTCCCTACTTCACGTGTGAATGATGCCATTAGTTTGAAAAAAGTGACGTTCGTGAAAAGTGGTAACCTTATGAAATATATATGTTTTAAGTTTCAAGGCGCCTCATTTGAGCCATCAAAATTAAACGATCTCAGTGAATTTCTAAACATGGAAAAATTGGTCGCCGTTATGTAATTCAATATAAGTCTGCTCCTTCGTGTACGACTGTAAAATATTAGGTAGCAGAGTTTAAACTAGGCTGTACGAACTGCTAAGACGAACACCGTAATAGTTGACCACGACAGACACGGCCAAAATTAGTGAATAAGAATTTGAATTGTTTCATCACGCACCGTATTCGCTAGATTTGACTTCCTCTGACTATTTTCTATTTCCAAACTTACAAAAATGGTTCGGTGGTAAAGGATTTGCTAACAATAAAGAAATGGAGTATGCGGTTGAAGACTGTTTTAAGGAGTTTGACAGATCTTACTATGATCAGGGTACGGAAGCTATTGAATATCGCTAGAAAAAGTGTATCGAGCCAACAGGAGATTATGTTGAAAAATTTTAAAGTTTATGAACGTTTTTGCATATATTGCAGACAAAGATGTAGCCGTCTTTGAGATTCGAACTCACGACTCCATCAACAGTAGCCAAAAGCGCTACTATCTAGCCTGTGGCACAAAAAAATAAAGAAGATTTTCCCAACTTTTTTGTGTCCTCTTTGCTAGATCGGCTAGGGCTTGGACCTACTTTGTACACACTTAGCTGTTGGTTAGGATATACAATTTTATCGATTTAGCGCCGCATGTAGAAAACTCTTATATTTTCTATTTGACTCTCCAATGCGTCACAGCATTTTTTGAAGCCTGTTTTTTCCAAAGGAATTTACACTGTTCTCTAATGCGACGTCCGTCGAATTGTTGAGGTTCTCACAGACTTTTGGAGTGGAATCGTTTGGAAATGGACCCACCCTTTGACCCAGTCAACACAACCGCTGTATTTTAATGAGCTTGGTCATGTCGGTTACGGTGTACAGCTCATTGCACGCCTAAAAATTTCCGTTAACAATGGTGAGTCCACATATATTATGGGAGTATTTTTGTTCCGAAAACTCCCAGAGCTAATTCATTCAATTGTATCGTAACTCACAATTCTGTACCTTACATTCAGACAAAGACAATCAATATCTGCAGTTGGATTTTTGCTCGTCGTGAGGAATTTTCTTCGATTGATCGCTCGCCAATTCTATAGCAGAATTTCTTTGCAAGCAATATTCTTCCTAATTTCGTGGCTGACTATAGTGAGTTTTGTTGTCAGCGAAATTCATATAGATGAATCCATGCACCACTCATTGTAATAGTTATCTGTGTATATACAAAGTCCCAAACAAGAAGAGTCTTTGTTTGTCGAAACAAATAATTTTTGTCTATAATCCTTCATAGCAAGACCCATTTCTGCTGACTGTTTTTCATTCTTTGAGAAGGTGGCAGTAAAATCTAGCAGTTTTCGGCCATTGCTACCCATTTCTTTAGTATGGGCAAGTATTAAATGACTTTTATTGAAGTTGCTACCAGTCATGTTTACAGCAACTTTCCTCCTAATCGCCTACAAAAATTTGTCAAAAACACATTCGGATGGCGCCCTGTCAAAATTCTTGTTTGGTGTAAAATTACATATCAACATTTTTCTCTATATTCACTAAAGACTTCGTGCTATTCAGTGCCATCCTACAAAGCCTTATTAGCTTCGCAGTTATGGCTTCATGAAATCTCCGCAGTACCTGAATGTCGAAAGTAGCTTTGGAGTCGACTAAAGGATAGTATGTGCCGATATAACGTGTTGTCGGTATATCAGTTCAGATAGGATATACTTTAGCCTTTCGAATATCATATTCGATAGCATGTTATTATTGATCGGTTAAAGGCTGGTATTTCTATAGTTGGTTCACAAAATTGGATCGCCTTTTTTTAATACAAAACATCATATAATTAAATTCTGAACATCGGGCATGTACTCATTGCGCCAAATTGCGTTTCGGAGTTGATGTATATTTATTTTGAGTTAATCGTCATTTGTCTTAAACAACTACCGCAGATTTATTATTCTTAGCTGAAATACTGTTATTCTGATTTCGTCTCGCTCTATGCTGGGCGATCTTTACCATCGTCTTTGAATTGCTCAGATTTTGCACCCCTGTTGCCATAAGGAAATAGTAGCTTACAGTAATGTTCTCACTATAATTGCACCATATTCAGCATATTTTTAACAAGAATGCTACAACCCTCATTTTTAATAATTCGGTTGATTTTCGAGATGTTCCCCTATCCTTTTACTTTTCTATATCCTCACTCTCCTGCTTTCTCCAGAAACAATCTTTTCTATTTAAAAATTTAAAAAAAATTGATTTTTTTTCTCACTTTTCCTTGTAATATCCCATGACGGCATGAGTTGCAATTGCCTGCAGCGTTTCCGACATCCATATCTGCAACATTTTTTCCCTCAGATGATGTTACAGTGCGATATTATTCAACATATAGGGGTTGCCTGAGCGGGGTTTTTCAAACCCCGGTAGAGGTTTTGCCGCTATCGAATGTACAATATGTTGCTAATGTGATCAGAACCATCAGATAAGGATTAGGGACGTTTTGTAATAGTTATTGAAAGAGTTTGTTGGAGTAGGCTGTGACTATATCGGGGTAGAGTAACTAAAGATTCCTAGCTTCCTTAACGCTTGATTAGGTGCGTAATTCGCTCTGCTCAATCTCGTACGTGCCTTAGGTGCAATTGGCAGGTAATTACAGTTTATATGACACTAAGAGAATGTCTTCCATCTATTACCTAGTGATCTACTTGAGCAGAGTATAACCAAGTTGCCTTGTGGACACTCTTATGGTAAAATGTAGGTGTATTTGTTACCATGTTCTCCGATAGAAATCGGGATGAATCCATTATGGAGCGATTGCCATAAAGGCTCTTTTTTTTAATGCAAATGAACTGATAACATCTTCGCTCTCTAATAGATGTTAGCATTTCCCAGAAAAATTTCAAAGTTCTGACTAAAGCAGCCATCGTATGCTTCTAATGAGCACTAAAACAATGAGGCTTTTTTCTTGGATCGTTGGAAATGTGTGCACAAATTAAACAAACAAACAAATTCCACTGTGATTTTGGAGAGCTTCTTATATTTAGTGAGTTCCATTGAGACTTCTCAATTACTCGACTACTAGAAGTATTCCTCAAACATATCAAGATGACCGTCGCTTGAATAATGATAGTTGGCAGTGTGCGGGGTTGAACCCGTGATCACGCGAGCAATAGTCTCTTATACTAAAAAAAATTTTTCCCCATGATGTGGAAAGCGTCAATACGCTTACTTGTAGGTCCGAACTATGGGACAAAATGTCTAAATCTATATATATACCTAAATCTTTATTTACTATAAATTCGCCTTCGAATTCATGCTTTCTTGCTTGGTGGCTGTAGTAGATCTCACAGTTTTTGCGTCGAGCATATCCTTGTCCTATCTGTAGAGTCCTTCGGATGGCGGAGAAATCAGTTTTATGTTTCTCAGAGATTTTTGCCAATCCGATAGGGGCACTTTTGTTGTAGAAGGCGCGAATATTCCACGTGCATATCCTTAAATCATATATGTAGGTTATTAATGTTTCTTTGGCATTATGCAAATTATGACAAAATCTTAGCAAACAGTTTTTACACATCGGCCGTGTTGCTTTTTGAATGATCAAACCTGAAATACGTAATGGATAATTTTTATTCAAATCGCATGATTTCGGCGCCTAATTGATGACGCCAAAACGTGAAATTACACTTTCTGGAAGCTTCTTATGCAACAAAGCTGCAATCAGTCGTATTGAGTGGCTCGTGGAACAGTCTTCTTGAACCACAGGTGCGTCTTGTTGGCACGTTGTTTCTACCAAAAATTTCACTTAACTTTCTCATCGTCACAGTAATCGATGATTGATTTTGCTAAAATGTTTTAATGATTAAAACACGTTGGTTTATCGAATGTTTTCCATAATAAAATTGCCACGTCTCAACTTCACGACTGCCAAATATGAGCTGTCAAGACTAATGTTTACCAAAATGATGGTAAAGCAAAGTAGTATACCTATACATTCCCGATGGACACCCTATACTTTTAAAAAGAAAAATAAATTCAAAATCCAAACTAAATGAAATTTTCGTGAAGCTCCTTGCCAGTAGCTTTTTAAACGTGAAGGAAAACGTAATGCTTTAAACGGACACATTGTACGAGTATGTATACGATTCTGCTGATTGTTTCAGTTCAGGACAATGCATAATTATCAGAGTTAATTTAATCTGCTTTCCATTTACAGCATTTCTGTATTTATCGCTATTTACATAACAGCGTAACAATATAAAATATTCAACAGAATTTATTATTAAGTTGATTGTAATACTCTATTATTCAATTTTAGTAAATATTTACTCAAAATCGGCTTACAATACAAATACGAAAACCACAGTATGGTTCCGTCCGTCTCCCATTTATATATTTATGTAAATATTTTGCTCATTCCATTGTTTGTTGAGTTTATTAAATCAACGAACATATGGAGATGGTAATCAGTGAAAGAGTGACTGAACGAATACTAGGGTGGCAGTTAATATTTGGTTGGTTGGTCTAAAATCACACAGTGTGAAATTTGGGGGAAACAGGATAATACATAAATGTGGAACATTTATGTAAGAGGTCACAGTATTTTTAATTTTCCTAAGTAAAAATCAATAAAATCCATATTTATTCACAGAATTAAGAAATTGTAGAAAATTAAATCACTATAGACTTTTAGGCAGTATACGAATTAGCTATTAAGCGGAAAAATTAAACTTCGATAAATCGGTCGCTTGTGTGGAAGCTATCAGAAGACATTTGGTAATACCTTACATTTTCACTATTTAAAGTTAGTTCATCATGTACATTATGTGTGCTAAGAGTTACTGAATTCAGAACAACGTCTTGATAGGTATAAAGCTTAGAAAATAAGGAGCATTTGTATGAGAAGTATCCGAAAGTATGTGGCTTTTAGGGTGATTTTCCCTAGTTTTATGTGGAATTATAAATTAATGTAATAAACGAAAACTTAATTTATTGCAGCCTGCTAATTGGAAATTACAGAGGAAATTTTAAATGTCTGAAAATTGGTCAATTTGCATTGAATCCATCATAAGGATCTTGACCATGTTGGCCATATTCATTCCCTGATCTTGCCTTATTTTAAGAAGAGTTTTATTTGTTCCATTTCTAATTGATTTTTGCCCAATTTAATGAAATATGTGGACATACGTATATATAGGTTAAATCGGGGTTTTTTTATGGACGGTACCAGAAGAGGCGTTCTTAATTGGACAATTTGTTTCACCTCATTCCATTGACACAGCATTTTTACAACATCCGGCTTAAAATGTAACAAAATAATAGTCTTATAACGATCTGACAAGGCTGTCAGATGATAAATACCTGTTCTCTGATGTGTTAATTCTTTAGTAAAGATTTGCCGTTTACGAATATGGATCGTTTAACAACGGAAGAACGCATAAAAATAGTTAAAACTTACTACAAAACTGGTGATTTAAACGTGGACACCTTTTGTTCATTACGGGGTGATTACGATTATCATTACCGCTCTAAAGGAATTGGCTGTGCAAGGAATTGGCAAGACTACACAGAAATTTGAAGAGAAATTTAAGAGATTTGGTCGCACCTGCTCATCATCGCAACGTACTCGTACGCACGGCCGAAAATACCGCTTCTGTTATTGAAAATGTGGCAGATAATCTGAATTTCTCGATTCCAGGGCGTTCTCAGCAATTTCATTTGCTCCTCTATCCATACAGAGTCCCGAGCTCATGCTACAATTAAAGCTGTCCAACTATTCACAACGCCGTAGATATGCGGATTGGACACTAAAGCAACAGGCTTTGAATGCTGATTTTTCAAACAAAATGTTCTTCGAATGAAGCTCGGAAAACCCAGAAGTGATTGCCGAGAAACCATTGCATTCGGAAAAGTGGAACTAGTGGAACTGTTACCAATTCGACTCAGAGCGCTATGATCGTATGATAACCGACTTTATCACGAAGATTATCAGCTGGTCCAACATAAGTCAGGTTGTCACCGAGATACCACCTGCAATGTGCGAAAAATTGGTCAAAAACTACCTCAAAAAGATCCACTGCTGCAAGCACTCCGGAGGCATTCATTTAAATGACATTGTATTTCGTAGGTAATGGCAAGGTCCAAGCATTATAATGAAATAAAAGTTTCGTGGAAATCATAGCTTTGCATGTACTATATTTAACTTCACTTTTGAAACCGGAAAATAGATATACCATCTAATATTATCATTATACTATAGGGTGTTCCAACAAGAACGCAATATTTAAATTTGGCGCCATTCGAAATGTCATTGTTTGACATTTGAACAATTGTTATTGTTTGCTAGTAGAAGGTACGAGGTTAGTAAAAATGGAGCGCTACACGAACAACGCTGAACAACGCATTCTCATTGTGAAATTGTTTACCAAAATGGTGAAAATTTTGAGGCTACAGTTCGCAAATTGCGATCAATTTGGGGCCACAATAATGCAGAGTCAACTGTAAAGAGATTAATGGATAAATTTGCCAAAACTGGGTCTGTTATTGATGTAAAGACAACAACGCGCCTTCGACCAGGTCGATCGACCGAAAATGTCGAAGCTGTATGTGATGACATCGCTTAAACTCCATCCACCTCAATTCGACACCGAGCTATACAAATTGGTGTCTCCAAATCCGCTATGCAGCGAATTTTGACGAAATATTTGCATCTTCATGCATACAAAGTTCAATTGACTCAGGAACTGAAGCCAGCTGACCATGGACAGCGAAGGAAGTTCGTTAATTGGGTATTGGAGAGACAACTTGAAAATGCTGATTTTGCCGATAAAATCATCTTCAGTGACGAGGCCCATTTCCATCTTGATGGCTTCGTCAATAGGCAGAATTGTTGCATTTGGGGTGAGGAAAATCCTCGAGTGATTCACGAGAAGCAGAGAATGCATCCTCAACGTGCCACTGAGTGGTGTGGATTTTGGGCTGGAGGATTCATTGGACCTTTTGTTATGACAATGAGGCATGTCAAGCGCAAACAGGCAATGGTGTTCGGTATCGTGAAATGATAATGTGGAGGGCATGCGGTTTCAACAAGACGGCGACACATGTCATACAGCCAGAGAAACAATTCAATTGCTGCATCAGTCATTCAAATCTTGCGTTCTTGTTGGGACACCAATTATATATACGAGTACATTATCTCTTGTATAAATACATAATAAAAAAAAAAAAACAAATTGTCAAACAAAGCCCAAATACTACATTGAATTAAAAGTCAAAAATGGAATACGATTTTTGCGCAACGCAAGAGTTGATTTCAAATTTTTCACATTATCCTATAAAGAGTAAAATCGTCTATTAGTTAAGGGTCGATTTTAGAATAATAAATCTATTGTAAATTATTATTTATACGACCTTTTTACAATTTTTTATAACAATTCCAAGAAATATTGCATATTATCGTAAATTTGATTTAATTTTTATTGTCGACTCCATTAACACTTTAGATGTTGAAGCCTTTATTGTTCCTTAGTACATTAAACTAAACATTAATTTTACGGATCCATAGATTTACTAAATAGGCTATGAAAACACAATAATACTAAATAGAAAAATTATAATAAAAAAAATTATTATAAATAACATGATACTTGGGAATCCCGAGTTTTCACAATAATCCAACTGGCAGAAATTAAAGATTAGATTGGAAATATGTAGAGAATCACACTATAATAAATCGGTCCTAATATTTTGAGCAGTTTTTTTCTTTTACACCGTACAAGTCGGAGCACTCTAATAAATTAGCAAACAAATGAACGAACACACATGAAGCAGTAATGCATGACTTTCGAGGGTGTTTAAACTCATATAAAATTTATGTTCGATATGAAAATGGAATTTACATGTTCAAATTTTCCACACTATGCTTACGCAATATTATTATAGTGGCGAATTATTACAGTCGGTTTTTTGTGGGGTCATTTTGCACACATATTTAATATGATCCATATATGTGGAATATAATTATGAAACCGCATACAAATTTGTATTATAATGTGGGTGATAGACAATAGAGAGTATAATTCAATTTAATGCAAAAAATAAATATGAAATAATAAATGCTAAGCCTTAAATTGTTTCATAATGACATGAAAATCATAAAACTAAATTTACTGCTCATATGCTATTGGAATGTCATGTTGTACATTTTGCTGGAAAGTTTGTTGAGCATTTAATTGCACAAACATTATTTTTGCATTAATTACGCACTATAATCAATGCTACAGGTTCTTGTGCCATTTGCAACCGAATATTATTTGTTAGAAAATGTTGCAAATTGCCGTTGGCAAAAATTTTGAATTTTGATTTTAAATACTAGGTTAGGTTAGGTTATGTTAGGTCAGTATGGCGGTCTGAATTGATAGACTCACTTAGATTGTATAGGTTATTGTGATACCATGGAAATTAGAGATGTCCCAAGTTTCCTCCGTTGAACGATACTGCGCGCCTTAAAGGCTCTCAAGTCGGACAATATCTATATTGTCCAGACCTCTTTAGGGACCTAAAGAAATAAGAGACCAGTGTTTGCAATTGCAGACAAAATGTTGTATGGACTCCTCCACTTCTTCATCCCTGCAGAAACCACTAGTTGCGACCTGCAGTATCACTGCATGCCTTCCAATCAGACAGTGTCCCGTCATGACGGATACAAGCAATGGGATGTCGGGTCTTAATAGCGACTGCAGTGAGTGTGAACGCTTCCGATCTAGGCGTGGCCACATCCGTCTGGATTGAGCAAAGCCCCGGACAGACGCCCACCTACCATTTGATGCCAAATATGCTCCATCTCGCAGTGTGAGCTTACAAGTGGCTAGAGGCATGTCCACGGACTCTAACTCGACTGGAGTCTCTAAGATTGTCCCTAGTTCTGCCAGCTCGTCTGCTCTGCAGACTTTGTCCCGGCATGCACATAAGGTGAATGTTGAGCCATCTCGTTAAGCGATCTGCCACAATTCAGGGCTGATGTTAAGTTCAGGAATACCACATTTAGGGATTTAATGACAGCCTGACTGTCAGAGAATATGTTAATCCCCACCGTGGTGAGAATGTTATATATCAGTTATTCTGCCACTTCCTTAATGGCCAAAATTACGGCCTGATAAACACTACAGCAATCAGGTAGCCTTCTTGCTTTGCTTAGCCCTATGTCTTCGGAGTAGACTCCCAAACCTACCTGGTCATTTAATCTTGAGCCGCCAGTGTGGAAGTCGACTCACAGTCTTGTACCAGGAGTTCTACATTTCCACGATTCTCTATCTGGTATAAGTATATGGTACTTCTTGTCGAACAGTGGTTAAGCCAGAGTGTAGTCAATAGTGCTTGTTATGTCAGGCACAATGTTGAGGATCACACTGCGAACATGGTAACTGTGACAGCTCTTTTAGTCTTACTGCCGTAGCTGCGGCTACATACTAACTATGTCCTGGGGTAGTTAATGCAAAATTACATTTGGTGCATCGGATGGGGTGGTGCGTAGCGCACATTTGGACTTTGTCCATACAACATCATCGGTTGCAGTATGCAATCAGTGAACAATGCGATGCCTTAATCCCCATTGTTTCCCTATTGCCCTCTTGCACGCATATAGCGCCACTGTGGCCTTTTTCGCCCTGTCCAGAATGTTGAGTCTGAAATTCAGCTTTTTTTCCAATAATACACCAATGTATTTTTCATAGTCCACGCAAGGAGTTTCAGTACTTGCCAGGGAGATAGGATCAAAAAAAAAAAAAACTTCCTCCTAACTGCTATCGTCACATAATCTTGACACCAGTCTCCTCTAAAGAGAACAGAATTATATTCAGAGCGAGGTTCCATAGTAGGGGGGGTAGAACACCATCTTGGGGTGTTCTCCTACTGACAAATCTGTTCAGGTCCGACGACCCTAATCTAGCCCTGATACGTTTCTTCGTAAAAAATCGTACACTAGACTCCTAATTCTAACGTCTACTCCCAGGTTTGATAGTGCTGCAACGATCGTATATCTGGAAAGGCTGTCGTAGTATATTTCTTGACGGCGAGTGAGCTTTCGATGAATCCCACCAAGTCGTACAGGGCAGTCTCAGTGAACTTACCCTTGCAGTAAGCATGTTGTCTATCCGACAACAGCTTCCGCTATATGCTCGACCTAGGATAGCTGTCAACGAGTCTCTCCATTGTTTTGAGGAGAAACGATGACAGGGTAATAGGTCTAAAATCTTTTGGTCCCGTATGGGAGGTTTTCCCGGCTTTAGGAATAAAGACCACCTTGGTCTCCCTCCACATAGCTGGGATGTGTGTTAGGTCAGTACAGCCAAAATAGAGCACCTCAAGTCGTGGAATCAGCATATCAGCCAGCGCTTAGTTCACCCGGCGAAATCATGTCCGGCCCGGGTGACTTAAAAAGTTCGAAGCTTCTACGTACTAACCTAGCCAACACAATATTTGTATTTTACTGCGCTTGACCATTTAAGAGCTGATGCATGCTCATTATGGCCCTATATTGCTTATAGGCTTTCGCGGTGAGTCTTTTTGTTATTTTAATTCACCTCACTACAATTCCGCTCTCGTTTTGCCCCAGTGCAGGCAATTAATACCATCGCCGATGACATGTGCGAAGTTTTATTAGTTATCTCTTAATATGGAAGTTTCGGTAGCATTTCAAAAGCCTGGCCTTCCAACAGAGTTTCGGTCTTTTGCATCATCCATCGAGTTCGTTGTCGAAAACTTTCCGTGCCGGAGCATTTGGTTCCATCCGCTCAACATGACCCAGCCAACGCAATCGCTGTATATTAATGCTTTTGAACACGTCGATGTCGGTATATAGCTCATACAGCTCATTGTTCATGCGACGTTGATACTCTCTCTTACTGATGATGGGTCCATATATTTTGCGGAGTATTTCCCTCTTAAATATTGCCAGAACTGATTCATCCGCTTGCGTCATAATCCAGGATTCTGCTCTATATAACATGAGAAGTACAACTAACGTCTGGTACAGTCGGATTTTTGTTTGTCGAGAGAGGGCTTTATCATTAAATCGCTTGCTTAGCTCATAGTAACATCTGTTAGCATGCAATACTATCCTCTTTATCTCCATGCTAATATCATTCGTTTTGTTTATAGCGGAACCGAGGTAGATGAATTCTTCCACCACTTCCAAATTACAGTTGTCAACGTTCACACAGCGTCCCAAATGAGTAGACTTTTTGTTCGTTGAAACCAACAACTTTGTTTTATCCTCGTTTACCACCTGACACATTTTCGCTGCTTCCTTCTCGATGTTTGAGAAGGCTGCAGCAACATCTCGCAGTTTTCTGCCAATAGTGTCTATATCATCTGCATATGCGGGTAACATATGGCTTGTGTTAAAGATGGTACCGGACGTGTTGACTGCAGCTTTCCTCATAATCATCTCCAACATTATGTTGAAGTGGTCACGCGATAGACTGTCGCCCTGCCTAAATCCTCGTCTACACTTTTACTTTTGAGATTACGTAAACTTCGAAGTCTGCTTAGTCTAGTTGGCTACTATTGTCATTTTGTAAACGTTACTCGAAACGCTGGAACATCAGATAATAAAGGTATCCCTATGAGAGTGACTTGTTTTTTTTCATTTAAAAGTATGTTCTTATAAAAGAATAACCCGATACATTTCTGTAGTAAAAATCATATATCTATAATATCGAACAAATTTCTCAAATTTTGAGGGGGAAAAAGGCGGTATATGTTGATTGCTGCGGTTTATCATAAAATGAATATCTGGTTATTTGTAGATTTATTAAGTCTAAAGCACACACTGAATAAATCTAATCCGATTAGTCCAAATAAAGTTTAGCATTTCACACGTTACACCCCATATTGCACTAAGTATAAGTGACGGTTAAAAACACAATAGTTTGTATATATATTCCGATTCGCTGACCACGGGATGTAATATGCCTATGTTCTAATTGCGGTACATCCATTCGTTAAGCCAAATCGTGTTTAGAAGCTGATGCATATTCCTGCCGGTAGGCCTTCAACACTTCCTGACTTATTGTGCTTAAGCGTTGATCCTACAGCTCCGATCTCGTTTCGATTCGATGATGAACAATCCATGCCATATTTCAAGACTGTTGTAAAGTTATAGAAGATTTTTTCTCACATAGAGGTGTTCCCTCCACATTTGTGAGACACTTTGCGGGGCCCTACTTTTGATTTCCATTTCCTTTTAAAATCGTTCATATACGGCGGAAACTATTCCATTTCCTTTCTGCACGAAGCAAATTTTAACAGGTTGAAATAAATGTACAGGGTTTCCAAATTTTGTTATATTAACAAACTTAACTCCTTATTCATTTGAAGCAAAACTAAATATTTTCAGCCTGGTTAATAGCTTTTAAAAATAATGGAATTTAAATCATCCTATATTGTTGCTTTTGTTTTACGAACTTCTTATTTACTCCGATGCAGTAAGGTCAGGAGAATTTGAAAGCCAACGAAATGTTTCTGAACTCAAGTTAATAAGAAATATTGGCAGCAATTCTGTCACAACAGAACTAGTTAATTTTACGTTAGCTACGCTGCCTTGTTGAATACAAGCATAGTCGAATCGGATGCTTTTGCCGTCACAGTTCAGGAAAGAAAAAGTTATTTAATATCCTTAAGCAACAACCACTCTGTAGATTAATTAAATGGCAGCGTAAGCAGTAAATTCATAAAGTACCATCTGATCTCAAGGTTGAGTGCTGTGCATGTCCTTTACCTAACTTAATAAAGTGGCAAAATTATGTTTTATACATTTCAGTATTCATGCAAATCATCCATGGCCATGGCGACGAAAACAACAACAAACAATTATGCAAAGTAACAGCTTACATATTTAAGAAACATTATAAGGACTTCAAGCTAATTCACCTCAAAAGTCATCAGACCAATTAGGTTTTTGTTTCATATGTCAGTTTATGGAGAAAACCAACTTAATGTGCCTAAACAGAAATGACAATAGTAATTTTATGGAATAACAATGGTCTTTCGTTATTGATGTGAAAGTAGTCAATTAAGATTGGGTTAACAAAGCCTTACATAGACGTGTTTGCATGCCCATCATTTGAATGATTGTAATAACTTTCCTATGAATCATAGCTTATAGAGAAGACATTCACACAATACGTTACAAACGACATATTGTACTATGGTTGTTATTGTCTTAATCCTATTCTAACATTTTCTGTCTGTTTCTACATTAACTGCTTTCAATAACAACTTATTTTTGGGTTTCAAAGAAGCATTTCAGGAAAATGCAAAGAATTTTCTTAAAGGCAACCAACCAAAAATAATAAAATAATCTTGTCAATAAATAAATAGAAAACAGCTTTAAGCAAACTTCAAGAAGCGAACACAAAAACGGCAATAGAAAATTGTTCCACATGGTATAAGCACATATATCTCGCTATGGAAGGAGTCCTGTCCAGTACGTTTAGCATTTTATAAGAATGTAGTTTTAAGCTTAAGACGAAAACAAAGATATATGGAAGAGCATAACTTTGCAGGCACAAAGACGAGCGAGCCAGCATTCAGTATAAAAACATCTGGATATATTTATGTACAGGGTGGCGCACCAATTGTGCTACAATAAGAAATTCAAACCTTTTTTTTAATCAATGTATTTTGTTTACGCATATGCCACACCTGATCAGAAAATTGTTTACTGTGACCTGAAGATTTGAAGTCGGGATCGCCTCAATTATTGTTTTAATGGAATGCTTCAATTCGGTAAAATTCCTTTGTTTCATTATGCACACCTCTTACCTGACAGACATCCATAAAAAAAAGTTTGGTGCAATCAGGTCTGGTGACTTTGTGGGCCAGCGAAAAGTGACCCCTCAAATGCTATTGAAAAGGATTTATCTTCGGCGAAGTTTTTGGTAAAAAAAATTCCTTCATCATCTTTAAATAACGGTCGCCGTTTTGTTTTTGTGGCACAAATTATGCGCCACTCTGTAGTTTCCATTATGAAAATATGAAAAATATGCAGTGCCATAGTGATCTGTGTTCACACTCATGCAAATGGTAATCGTAAGAAATAAAAATGAGAGAGCATATCCTCCATGTACTTTTATGACAACATTTACGGGTAGGCTAAAAGTTTATACAATTTTAGTATAAGTATGTAGCGTACCAAGGTAGCTCTGCAAGCTGAAGATTACATATAATGGAATATTTGACACTCGTATCTATTTAAACCAGCAACGGGAAAGTATTCTGCGATCGCCCGACTAAGTAGCAGTACTAAATATTGAGAATGTTATGAACCCTCAAATAGATGTTTTGGAGCACATTAAAAGAAGTTAATTAACATAAATTGCGATTCGAATTTATCTTTAAAGCAAATATATATCATTTGCACATATTTGTACATTTGATACCTAGAAGATAATACCGGGTTATTCATATTTCAGTTTCAAAAGTAAAGTTAAATTAAACACACATAAAGCTGTTATTTCGATGAAACATTTATTTCATTATAATGCTTGGACTTTGCCATTATGTATGTACGAAATACAGTGTAATTTAAATGACGACCTCTGGATTGATTGGAGCAGTGGATCCTATTGAAGCAGTTTATATAACTGTACTGAATAACCAAATACAAATTTATATTGGAAAAAATAAATGATTTCTTTAACTTTGTAGGTGATAATCAACGACTACATTCATTGACTTTATGAATATATTTCATAAAACTTTTCTTAAATTATGTAAAAGTTACATTGGAATCATGAAGCATTTTCATAAAATCTATGAAATCGATTCGTAAACTGTATGAAAAATTTCATAAATTGTATGAACAAATTTCATAAATGTACTGAACAAATTTCATAAATATTATGAACACATTTTCATAAATGCAGTGAAAATATTTCATTATTATATTAAAAGACTTCAAAAATTCTATGAAGATGTCCCATGAAAAAAACTTCATTAATTCTATAAAAGATTTCTTAGATCCCATGAGGTTTTTCATAAATCCAAAGAAGATGTCCCATGAAAAAACTTCATTAATTCTATAAAGGATTTCATAGATCCAATGAGGTTTTTCATAAATCCAAAGAAGTTTCGTTGTCATAAAATCTATGAACAAGTTTCACAGATCAAATGAAATGTTCCTTTTGTTGAAAATTAATGAAGAATTTCATTGGATTAATGAAGGAATTCATAACATTTACGAAGAAAATTTGTTCAGTGTTCTTGCTTGCACTCGAGCAATGGTCACTTCATTCCGAATTGCACGAGGTCTTCCAGCAAGCGGAAGATCATAGACAGCCCCTTGTTGCCCAAAACGCTGAAGCAATTGGTAAATTGTTGGAGCGCTGGGGGCATTTGGAACATGAAAGAAATTTCGATATGATCCGAATAATCGAATACTGACTTTGAAGGTAAAATTGTACAACTTTAGTTCTTTGTTCTGTGCTGAGCCTTTCCGTCATAAATTTCCCAAGTATTATTTAGTTAATTCTGTAAAGAGATGATCAAATCTTAACTTTGCTTATGCGCTACCCTGTACAAACATACGTACAAAATGAGCTTATACAAATATATAAAGACTCGCACGCTTCGTACAATGGTAGACGAAAAATGGAATAAAATTATATGATTTTGTTGATCCTGGTACTCAAAAATTACTTTCTCGTATTTGCTCATTGCATATCTTACTTTTTTATCTTTTTAGTTTAGGTTCGTAAAAATGTCAACAGTTTCTCAGGCAGCGCATGTAAGGACAGCGTATGTAGTTGTCTACTAGAAGTTGAAGAGAAAAATTGTGAAACTATTACAATCAGCAAAAGTGGTATGAACAAGCTTTAGGTACTACTTTTATGGAAATTTCATATTTTGTTACAAAGCATATTAGCATAATAGAGAGAGAGAGTGAGAGAGGGAGAGTGATGTCCTCAATCAAATTGGAGTAATACCCATTATAATTTAAGTGAACAATTGCTTAGAACATGTTGTGAGAAAAAGATAAGATGTATGCAAGAATGCAAGGGGCGACATTTCCAAGCATTTATGTTTCACAAATTCTGCACACAAATTCTGGGCTTTCACTTCATATAAATATTTATGTCAATGTCAATCATACACACGACATTTTCACATTTTCAAGCATTTATGTTTCACAAATTCTGCAAATAGGCTTTCAATACTTAAGTATTTTTATATAGCGAACTGTCAATCATATAAAGGGTTATACATTTATTGGTATCAGAACCATCATCTGAAGTGTTATTTATTTTGGTGAAAGGTTTGCCATTTACGAATACGGACCGTTTAACAACCGAAGAACGCGTGAGAATAGTTAAAAATTGCTATAAAAGTAGTGATTGAAACGTGGGCACTTTTCGTGCATTACGGACTGATTATGGTCGTCATAATTGACCTACTGTGCAAGAAACTTTCAAAACTAAAAAGAAATTTCAAGAGACTGGAATCGTTACAGGTGTGGTGAAGCCTATGCATCATCACAATTTTCATATTGGCGAAGATATCGCTTCTGTTAGTAAAAATGTGGCGGATCGCTTAAATCTGACTGATGATATCTACCTTGTAATTTTTTCTCCCTAGAACCAAAAATTTCGAAAAGTTTTTTATCATCACTCTCCCAAACTGTACGCGGAAAATGGATACCAATTGCCGTAACAACAGCTTTAACCACTTAAGCTTGGCTATGTTATAGTTTTTGTTTCTTTTTGCCATTTTTTCCTCGTCGCTTGTCTAATCTATAGAAGGCGACAAATAGTCAGTTAGTCTTTAACATAACAATTCTATATATAATGGTATTTCATACAGAAAAAGATAGATTTTGGTTTTGGGCGCTTATGTTTTTTCATCCTTTGTTAATTTTTCTGTTCTTCATTTTTCAGACTATAAAAACAAATCATCAAGGTAAGTCATAGTATCGAGCAATACTGCAAATGATAAAATGTTCCGCTTCTTCTAGTTACTTGTGGATTTACCAATTCGATGTTTAGGCCCAATCTGCTCATATATGTCAAACTGACGTCGTTCAGATATCACACTCTAGAAAATCAATCTTATATGCGATGTGTAAAAGACTGATGCTACAACGGTTTGTGTAAATATTTTGATTCTTTTTTCAACATTGTGATCAGTGTTGTCAGCTTTCTTGCCTTTAAAATTGGAATTTTTCAACCTAATTGTTGGACAAAAATTTGATTTAACTTTAGCATTTTTTTCTGGTTTTTTTTTCACAACTTCTTTTTTTAGATTTATTCGGCTTACCAGCAAAGTAGTTTTAGTACAGAGGTGGTGATGAATTGATAGAGATGATTATTTTGATGGCAAGGGGAGTAAAGGGGAATCCTGTAATTTGATATCTCTCTCTCGTTGTGGTTCTGGAATTAAAATGTGTATTTTATTTATCCAATATGTAATGCGATTTATCCAACAGAGATGATCTTCAACAAGACCAACTTCACAGTTGGTTTCTGTCAGAGAACTGAAATTAGAAAATGGGAAATTCATGGCGAAGAAGTTACAAGTGACGATAAATAAATAAAATTAGTGCTAATTCAAAGGAGGTTTATTAAGGCTACGAATTGTACCTACCAGTTTAAATCTGTTTTATAAGTGATATTTTCGTATTTCAGAACTTCCGACAACAGTTAATTTTATATATTACAATTCCGACTTTAGTTAAATTTAGTACAAAAATTTTCACTTAATGCAGTTAAGTAAACACTTCGTAGGCAAAAAATAGAACTCATTCACAATAATATCGGTTACAAAATTATATTTTAATGTGCCAAAAAGAAGCTTAATTTCAATACAAACTTTGAATACATAATATCTTTTATAAAATTATGGCTAAAGAATTGTGGTTTAGACAAAGTTACAGAAACTTTTTTAGCATAAAGAAAGTTTAAAATTAATAATTTTACTAAAAATTGCTGCAATAGCATTCAACTTAAAGAAAAACAATGTGACTGGGAAAACGATCGCGCGGCTTTGGACAAACGGCTCTCCGAATGATTAAAAGAATCTTAGTTTCAGAATTGCCTTTTTTAAGTCTAAATCCTGTTTACTTTACCATGAAATAGTTTCAAGAAATGTTTACAAAGTAGAGAAGTACAAGTTATTCGAACGGAAACATTGGAATTTTTTGTTGAAAATAAATTTTTCACTGTAATCGAATATTGTTATTATACTAAATAAACAAAACTATACCAAGAAATATAAAAAGACTAATTCCAGTACCTTAAGAGTGGTATTAAAAATCTAAATGCTACAGCAAGATCTAATTAAATAATCGGGATTTGTTTAAAGTCATTTTAATTTTTGGATAAAAATAAATGAAAATTTAACACATTCGGCAAAAAAAAATTTAACATTGCTAAGAAAATCACCCTTGCACAACATCTTGGAATTTTTGATTAATATTTGGAAGCAAAATCGAATATGCGACTCAGGTCTATTAGGTGTTTTAACAAAGTTTACTTCTGAAAATAATTTCAAAGTCATACGCAACAGAGTCGTATATAAAATTTGGTGAACTAAAGTCATCAGGAAAAAAAACATATTTCTTATTCGAATTTCTTCTTTTTTCGGTTTTTGTCCTAAGTAAAACAGTAATTTTCTCTGCCCTACGGTGTGAATAAGCATGCAAAGTATGCAAATTTTTCGACAAAATTTGAAAATTTCCTTTATTCTCTTGAGCACAATCACTTAAATTCATATTTATGTATAAAAAACTATAGAAATTTTAACTCATCACAGCAAACATGGATCAAATGACCACCTACTGCAGAATTTTTGCAATAATTTAGACAAGTTCCTTTCGATTCAGAACACGAAATGTGTTAAAAAAAAAGTGAATTTTCATTTTTCTCAAAACATATTTATTTATTCATCAATTTCTATTTTATTTCTTTCAAAGTAGCCCCCCTCAGATATAATACATTTGTGGCTGCGTATTTTTCAATCCTCGAAGTAGTTCTACTATGCACTTTTTTTATGTCCTTGAACACTCCCATCGATTCGGGTTTCATCTCCTCAATCGCGTCAAAATGCCGTCTTTTCAATCATGGGAACAGGAAAAAACCGCAGGGGGACAAATCACGTGAACACGGTGGCTGAGGAATGATAACGTGTTGCTTTTTTTTTTTTGCTTCTGGCCAAATAATCTCTCACAAGCAAAGATGATTGAGCAGGCGCATTATTATGCTGCAAAAGCCATGAATTTTTTCCACAATTCCGGGCATTTTTTTCGTATTGCTTCACGCAAATGGCGCATAACTTGAAGATAATACTTCTTGTTTACCGTACGATCTTCTGGTAAGAACTCCAGATACATTACGTCATGGTAATCGAAGAAAACAGAGAGCAAACCTTTGATATTTGATCGAACTTGGCATGCTTTTATTTTGGTCTTGGCTCTCCTGGACTCTTCCATTGAGACGATTGGGCTTTGGTTTCGATGCCATAACCATGTGCCTGTGATTCGTCAATAGTTATGACCCTTTCAAGAAAATCTGGATCATCGTTGACGTCATTCAACAATTCCTGAGCGATGCTCATGTGACGTTGATTTTTGGTGTTCAGCAATTTGAGAACGAACTTCGCTGCCACACGCTTCATGCCCAAAATTTCCGAAAAGATTGCATGGCAACCGATATGCTGACGTCCTCAGCAACTTCTCTAATTGTGATTCGACGATTCTCCATAACAAATTTCTTGACTTTCTCAACATTATCATCGGTTGTTGATGTGCTGGGGCATCCAGAGGGAGGGTCGTCACCTCGGCATTTTGTGAAAAGCTTGTACCACTTGTAGACAATTTTTTGACTCAGAGTACTCTCACAGTATGCCACTGCCAACATTTCAAGTGTTTTTGGGCACTTAATTCCATTTTTTACATAAAATTTGATGCAACTTCTTTGATCCATTTTTTTCGATAGCAGAAAATCATCGACCACGCAAAATACTTGTCATATTTATGCCTCTCACAAACAAGCTAAACATGCTATATGGATAAAATCGTCAACATATCTTTGAGACGAGTGTAGGAGTACCAACATAAAAAAAAATAATAATCGAAATTCGAATGTTACGTAGCCCCCGAAATTTGAAAATTCACCTTTTTTTTGAACACACCCCGTATGTATAAAAACACTATAGAAATTTTAACTCATCACGGCAAACATGGGTCAAATGACCATCTATTATAGATTTCTTGTGATAATTTAGACAAGTTCCGTTCGATTAATAATATTTAAGTCAGTGGAACACTTTTCAAGCAATGCAAAACTACCATTTGTTCTGGCGGGTATAAGATTTCTGATATAAGCACATATTTTACTACCTAAAGTGAATCAGAATATAACTTGTTATTTTTAAGATTTACATTTGTTTCGAAAATATTACCTATAAATAATTGTTCAAATCGTTGAAGATATCAACCGAAGTAAATAATTTCATAATCAAAGATTAGGCTTTAAAAAATCAGTCATTCCGTCTGTGGCCATAATTTTTTTTTTACAGTTTGGAACCCTACGATAAGTAATAACATTTACAATTCTATCATAGGAAAATTGAATCTAATAGCAAATAAGAAATGAAATTATATTGACTTTAAGAAGATTTCACTTTTTTTGTAACTGTATTCCAAAATCAAACTGAGTTTTAAATCAAAATGAGTTTGGGGGTCAAATTAGTTTCCGCGAAAATAATAGCGGGGAATAAAGAAAAAAGACAGTGTAATTAGATTTTAATATAAATGTTATAAAACGTATATTTATTTATAAAGTAAATACGAAATTGGGATTTTAATGCGAGGATATTTACGTACCTTATGGGGTGTACAAGAGTAAAAATCTTAATAATGCTCTACACTTTGACATAACCCAAACGGGGTAAAGGCATCAATTACGGGGATAACAAAAAGAGAAAGATAGAGCTTAACAAAAGGGAATGGCAATAGCAAAATCAAAAGGAAAGCCGGTTAGGCAAATGTGCGTGGGTGGTTCAGTAAATCACACACCACTTATTCGCGTAAACACTTGTCCCACAAATACTTTGAGTATAAACAAAGACCACATATGCCAATTTTCAATTTATCAAAGGCAATAAGAATTGATATATCTTAATTCATACTATATCGATTTTCGTTAAAAAAAGTTACCTTTTTCCAGATTTTTAAGTTTTTTTTAGCTGTTCTCATTAAATTTTTGTGGCTTTTTTTATATTCAAGTGTTGGCAAAAAAGATAATGATACAATTATGCTCATGTTTGGATATATTTTTATATAAGACATTTGTACTGCTATCCGGAACTAACAACTTATATACATTTTCTCCATAAATGCATCATACTCTGCTTATCTGAGAAGAGATTTCCGTCGTTATCCCCTATTTTTCTACCTTTTATATTAATTTTGGACTTCATCCGCGTCCGATTCAGCTACTTATTTATACAATAAAAAATTCCTCACAAAAACAATTCTTCATTTTTTAACTTCTCATGAAAAACAACAAAAAGTTCCATTTATTCTTGAAACCTGCTGAACCGAACACATTATCCCCGAAGATGATACCCAGTGCTAATACTCTCATTGCTATTGTCAAATCCGGGTCAATATCTAAATTTGTACGTCAATTTTATGCCAGCGTACTTGACTATTGCATCATAAAGAATAATTTAATAGAAAATGATATGAATATAATAATGGAGCGGAGAAAAGAACTTTTCCTAATACCATTAGTTTCCTTTCCACTTTTAAGCTCATCGCATTAAGCAACCAAAGTTTTTCATATTCTTTGCTTTTCTTCTTTCTTTTGTTCATTCGTCCTGCATAGCAACTGCGAATTGCACTGATTTGTTGTAAAATTTTATCTCAAGCAAACGTTGAACTGAAACGATTATCGACAATGGCCAAAGTTAGCAGATTTC
This sequence comes from Philornis downsi, assembly GCA_019455685.1. Lineage (NCBI taxonomy): Eukaryota > Metazoa > Arthropoda > Insecta > Diptera > Muscidae > Philornis > Philornis downsi. The sequence goes on from JAHXMU010000556.1 coordinate 654,665, forward strand.
TCTTATTTGTTTTAGTTTTTGTTACTCTTAAACTTTGTAGAGACTTCCTTAAAGTAATACTGAGAAAAAAGAATATGAAAACTGGTCGAAATATACTCATACGAGTATGTCTACAATGTACATATTATGAAGACACTCCCAACTTATATTAATGGGGAAATATTTATACTTGTGATTATATCCACCAGGATAATCAGGTTGATAATTTAAGGAATTGGTAATGCACATAGACAAGTTCTTAATCAGTGAGATTCCTATAATATAGTCTAGCAAGGTCGCAGTAAGGCTTAGCAGAGTGCAGGTGAAAGTGAAGACGAGGATGTGTAAATAATACAGGGTCTATCTGGACGTTGCTATATGGGGCATCTATATCGAAAGTAGTACTACTTAATCCTCTTTTTCATTTCATACGTTTACAGTTTTAAAATCTATTTGCATTCTAATGAAACAAGTATACAACTACAGGGAAAACAATTGAGGATGTGTTATATAAAAAAAATTTGAAATGTGTAGGGTGGCTGATGAATGCTGCTATCAACATATTACTTAACAATGTTGGAAGAATTCTTCCGTTCAAAACTACACCGAAAAAGAATCTCTTTCAAATCAAACAGCGGAAGTTGTCATACAATAAAAGTGTGTTATTTTGCGAATAAATAAAGAAAATATGCTTTACATTCAAAAAGAGTTATTTAAGTTCCTTAATATAACAACATTCATAAGCCACCCTGTATTATTTCTGCTCAAGGTCAGAAATTTAGGCATCACATATACTTCGGGAGAAACCTTTGAGAGAATCTTTGCTCGTCCACAATGCAATAAACTTGAATTGAATTCACTGCAGCCTATGGAATATGAATTAGGAGCGAACAAAATAAAATCCGATAAATCGACCAACTTATACGTCATGTCGCAGAATGCATGTGCCGGTTTTCACTACCGCAGTTTGGTTCACGAAACTCATTAAATACAACTGCTTGAATGACAGAGTATTTCAGGGTTATTTATATACGTATATATAAAATATATATAAAATGTAATGGACGAAAATTTAGACTGAAACGATAGAATACCGAAAAATCGGCCAATTCGTATGGGAGGTGCTAGAATGGGTTTTGGAATTTGCTCTTTTTTTACCCTGACACTCTAGTTTGGGAAAGCGTGTACCAAATTAGGCTAAATTCAGTACAAATAAATCGGTCATTTGTATGGAAGCTATCAGAAGGGTGTGGTTAATCGGTCGAATTCTTCAAATTTTACCAAGCAATATAAAATAATGCAATCAATGAACAAGAATTTTACTAAGCAATATAAAACAATGCAACGAACAATAATAATAATAGGTTACTGAAGGTTACAAATAAGGAATTACAGGGAGAAAATTGAATGGGAAAAATCTGTAAACCTGTATTGGAGGTAACACAGGGTGTAATCTGGCAAAGTATTGGACTGTGTTTTATGCAACTTCATAAAGGTTTACGGCAATTATCGCGTCTACCACCAGCGGCAGATGGGCAATTCCCAAAAAGTACTTCATACTTTAAATGCTTCATTTGCTACATTTTTACCTTATCAGATGATGAATACTTTCATTCCTCCGGAAGAACGTATAAAATGTAAAGTAACTTCGACCAGTTAGAATATATAATTTGAGTATGTCGTCAAATTGTATGGGGTTTGCCAGAAAAGGTCATTCCAGAAAGCAAGTTTATAACCATTGGCAATGATCTGGTAAAATCTTAGGTTGAGTAAGGTCGAAAAAGGCTTCATAAACTGCTTTCTGACAGCTATCGTGCCTATCATCCAGGAGGCAAAGCACACGGTCATATCTCAACCAACTTGGAAAATCATAGAACGAATTTGGTAAAAAGATACAGGGTGTCCGTCGGGAAGGTATACTACTTTGTTTGTTTATAATTGTTGATTAAATGAATGAGAATATGTGTAACAAAATATCAGATAAATATCCGCCTCTGTTAGCCTCACAAATATGAGCCTTTTGAGCACATTTTTCATTATATTCTCACACATTTTACGCAGTATTTCATTAATTTCATCACGAATATTTTGTTTGAGCTGCTCAAGCGTTTCTGGTTTGTTTGCATGAACCTTGCTTTTCAGATATTCCTACAAAAATAAGTCCGGAGCAGTCAAATCAGGCGACCGTGGAAGCCAACCAACATCACCATTTCTTGAAATAACTTGTTGTGGAAAGAGGTCTCGCAGTAATTCCATTGTAATCCTGGCTGTATGCGATGTGGCACCGTCTTGTTTTGATACCACATGTTAATCAAGCCCAGAGCATGCAGTTGTGGCGTTAAAAGTTTTCAATCATATCACGATATCGCTCCCCGTTCACAGTCACCGTTACGCCGTTTTTAGCTTCAAAGAAGTCAAGTCCAATGATTCCTCCTGCAAATTGCTGACCAGACTATCACTTTTAATAGATTCAACGATGATTCATGAATAATTTAAGGGCTTCCCATTGCCAAGAACCCACTTTTCTGTTTATTCACATATCCATTCAAATGAAAATGTGCCCCGTCACTAATTATGATTTTTTTCATGAAAATCGGGGTTGTCATGGGCGAGCTGTAACATTCTGTTGGCAAATGTGCGGCGGCGTAAATGGTTTTGTGGAAGAAGCTCTTGTGTCAACTGAATCTTATATGGTAACAAATGCAAATCCTTGTGGCCAAAGTTGTTCTTTGAAGCTCCTGAGCACGGTGCCGAATTGAGGTTGATGGATTGTTTTGAACATTTTCTTGAGTTGCAGTAATATTTTCAGCCGATCTTGCAGTACGTTATGATCCATGCTTGGCTCTATCAGCTACAGACCTCTTTTTACGAAATCATTCACTACACGATAAATAGTGCGTCTTGTTGGCACGTTGTTTCTTCCAAAAATTTCACTTAAATTTCTCATCGTCACAGTAATCGATGATTGCTTTTGAAAAATTGTTTTAATGATTAAAACACGTTGGTTTATTGAATATGTTTCCATAATAAATTTGCCTCGTCTCTATTTCACGACTGCCAAATATGAACTGTTAATGTTTACCAAAATGGCGACAAAACAAAGTAGTATACCTTCCCGGCGGACACCCTGTACTTGGTACTTGGAATGCTTTCCCTAAGTTTTGCCTTTTTTTGTGATGTGCGCTGTCGCCGCTTTGGAGGAAGATAAATATATGTGCGAAGTTCAGGATTTTGTGCGACTAGATAACTCAAACAAATATACATCGATCCTAACGAAGTTTTACCGATGATACTTTCTTTAGTCGTCGTTGCGGATTAAATAAAAATGATTCAAATCGCTTCAATACGAAATGGTATTTTTTAAGCTCATTGAATGTAAGAAGTTCTTCCATGTTTTATTTATGACATTTAAGGGAATTTGGTTTTTTGTTTAACTTTAGTGGTACGGGAAGGTTTACATTTGTTGAACTGTTAAACTCTTAAGTCTTGTATTAGAAAACAGAATATACTGGATCACTGGCAGTTGCAATTTGTGGCCGGAAACATTAGGTGTGACCTTTGTCCAGCGCAAATCTACCATTACGAAATTTTCATAAAATTACAGTTTGGATCACACAACCTTCATATAACAAAATGTTTCATCTAATTGGCCTGACAAGATAGGATTGACTCATCAATTTTATTGAATACTTTTTCTCAGTTTCGGAGCCGAAGCTGAACGCCTATACGTATGAGTACTCCATACTCGCATTTAAGTATTTAAGCTAGTATTTAAAAACAAATCTCCTTGTTGGGCTCACATCCAACTTTTGAGACCGTAAAAGCAATAGCATCACCAACAGGATGAGCTTTCCCAGTTGAAATCCATTTAAGTGCATCAAAACTCTCCTCACCAAGCGAAATGGCTGCGACTGCAAATGCAGCTTACAATCATTTCCATTTCAATTTTATCTGACCAGTGGCATGAAAATAATGACCTCCGATAGTGATGCATATGCCCAGCCCCAATGCATATGTTTATGTGCTGTATTATGTACGAATGCATATGTGTATGGATGTACGATTATGTATGATTGCATCACACATGTGTGCACTCGCATCGTGCATGAAGCGTGAAATCGGGGAGGAAAACAACCTATTGAGCATGTGAGTTCATATGTGAAAAGTGGTATTGTTATTACACTGGGCCATGTTTACAGCCTCGTGGCGATTTATTGAGTGTGGCCCGGGCTAAATGTGAGTGCAAATAATACCATTTGTTTTGTCCATCACCACTCATGCATTCAATCACAGCCACTTGGCTCAATAGATACTCTCACAAGGACGATGGTAAAACCAGACATAAAAATGGGCATATTTGTTGAGGCTAAAAAAAAAAATCCTCCAGAGTACAAATTTATGCAACTTTGCCGCCCATACAGTAGTGGACAAAATGATGATACTAACTTAAGGCATGTATATGTGGGTACATTAAAGCAAATGTTAAAGTGAGTTAATGCAAATCATTTTCACAGAAATTGTGGCCAATGTCTGCAACATGTATGTATGTACAGGGTGGCGCAATAGAAAGTGCATATTTAAAAAATAGATTAGAAACTAAATACAAAATGTATGGTTAAAATAAATCTAAGGCATTGTAGAGTAATAAATGGAGTATATTTTTTAAAAATAACATCACCTAAATGGTGACCCTCTCTACGGCGGCACTCCTCTAACCGCAAACGAAAATTATTGAAAACGTTCTTCAGTAATACTGGTGTAATGGCTGCCATTTCACTACGGATATTCTCCTTGAGCTGAACGATGTTTCTTGGATTATTACTGTAGACTTTGTGTTTGAGGTATCCCCACAAAAAAAAGTCAAGAGGCGTCAAGTCTCTTTTCGAAATCAGTCTGCCAGGGAACATCTGCTTCACCATCGCCATGGAGTCATTTGATGTGTGACAGGTAGCTTCATCTTGTTGGAACCAAGTCCTGAAATTCACTATTCTTGAGCTTTCAATTTCTAGAGCCAAAAATCCGTCCAATATCTCAACATAGAGTTTCGTATTAACCGTGACGTTTTGGCCCCGCACATTTTCGAAGAAAAAAGGACCAATTATTCCTCTGCCAGAGATTGCTGCCCATACAGTCACTTTAGGACTATGCAATGGTTTCTGGTGTTTGATTTTGGGATTTTCACTGTTCCAGTAACGACAATTTTGACGGTTTACGAACCCATTCATAAGGAAATGAGCCTCGTCAGAGAAAAGGATATTGTCAAAATTGGAAAATCGATTAAGCATTTCATTAGCAAATGCGAGCCTTGCTATGAAGTCAGACTCTTTCAATTCTTGTGTTAATTGCAGCTCATATGGATGCAGTTTAAGATCCAATGTTAAAATTCGTTGCAAACTTCGTCGCGATAATTGTAAGACGATCTTTTGCGAGTCGACATTTGTGGATTTCCTCGTACTGACTCAATAACTCTCTCAACATTGTCTTCGGTCCTAGATGTTCGTGGGCGACCATTTGCTTGTGGTTTAAATGTTGAACCGGTCTCTTCAAAACGCTTTACCCATATTTTAATTAAATTATCACTCGGAGCTTCACTAGTTCGCCGTAGTCCATATTCAGCACAATGTAGTCGCCTAGTAGCAATATATGAACGAGAGATCTCGTAAAATGCGCGCACGCAAAATGCACGCACGCAAAATGCGCGACGCTTCCCGTCGAAGTGATTCATAGCGACTAAAACTCCATGAGCCCGCCAACCCAATGATGTAGGCGCCTCCCCGCCCGCGCCTTTTCTACCCCGCAAAAAAAGATGATGCAATATGCACGTTCTATTGCGCCACCCTGTATATAAAATAACCTCAAATTATATATAATTGTTCAACATTACTGAAAACCTGTATAGAAATTTGTCTTCATTGAATTGATTTCCATATGCCTTCACCCAACGTCCCTTTGCGTTGGTCCAGAAGTGTGAATAGCGCCAGAGGGGGAGTGTGAAATTACTTTGTTTTAATTAAAAGACTACCAAGCGCCCGCTCCTGTGCAGGCGTGATTCCAAATTTTAAATAAAAATAATTCAGAAGTTGGATTCCTCCGAAATTTGTTTATCACTGTCAGGGGACTCCCTTTGGCAATCTTTACCATTCCGAATTCAATGGTTTAAATTAAGAGGTGCGATCTATTTCTCCCACATCCGGTTAAGCTCTCAATAATTAAAATTTTTGACAATAAAGCTTACTTTATTGCTACTGCAGCTATTTAGTCTAAACGATAGCATCATTTTTGCTTCCTCTCGTCTATGGATTTTCCCCAAAAATGCGGTTTTCGTAAAATTCGTTATTAAAGAGCGGACCGCAAGAGAAATATGCTCCTTAGGTTTGCGTCAGCTTTCCGATCTAGTCTGGTTACATTTATTTCTAATTCGAATTCGGAAGTTTGTATTTGTAAGTGAAGCCAGTGATGCGATTTTAATCCTTTTTTACTCCCTCTTTATTGCGCATTTAGTCTGTAGGGTTACCACTTTCAATGACACAAGTTTTAGCCGTTTCAGCTGGTTGATTGTACCGTTTTTTTTCAAAATCATTTTTAGCCTGTTACCATAAAGGCACGAACTAAAGAAAAACCTTGCCGTCTGCCTATTCCGGAATAACAATATGGGCACTAATTTTCGACCATTTTAGCTTGACGATGTGCCCTTTTATCCTGTCTTTACCGTTAGAAGATTACGATTTAGCGTGTCTAATCTGAAAGGGAAATTTGAGCACCAATTTCCAAGGTTGTAACTCTAGGCACTTGAGCTGGACGATGGTACCAGATTTATATTTTTTTAGCCCTAAAATTACGAATTTTGAAAAATCCCTTCTTATAGCGCACCTACTCTGCAAGGCGTACGTATAATCCAATTTTTGAGATTTTCATTTTAGTCGTTTGGCCAAGACATTGATCAGTCAGTCATTCAGTAACGCAGCAATTTTACATATACATATTTGTTGTTGTTCGTTGTTCGGAAAGTTCGTTTGGTTAATACGCCACTTCTCATGACGTAGAGTTTTTTCAAACATTATCATAATTTCCTCCCACCCCTTCTCTAAACTGTTTCCTATTGTTCACTTGTACTATTTCCGAAAAGGAAAGACGGCTGCTGAAGCAGGCCGAAAAATGAAGTCTGTTTATGAAGAATATGGAACAAAGAAACAAAGAAAGAACTTCCTAGAAATGGTTTGAAAGATTTTCTACGGGCGACTTCTCTAGAGCAGGATGACCAAAAAAATTGTTTCTGATGAAGTGAGAGATTCAGTTATTGTTAATCCCCGCGCAACAGTTAGGGTAAAAGCTGAAATAATCAAAAAAAAAAAAATCAGTCTCAACCATTCACGGGGAGCTCGGATTTGTGAATAACCTCGATGTGTGTTATGTTACTCTCTCACCGAGACCTCGCTCTACTTTGCGAACCCGTCAGTAAATGTCAAAGCTTGGGGGAGAAAGTTTTACCTCACACACCGTACTTTCCAGACTTCGCACCGTCCGACTATCATCTATTTCGCAGTCTGAACAACCACCAGAAGGATTTAAATTTCCATAACGACGAGGAAGTGTTAATTTTCCACTTGAACGCTTTTATTCAGAAAAGGGCAAGTTTTATGGGAGATGAATTAAAAAAGCTCCCATAGAGTTGGGAATAAGTTATTAAAAAAGGCGGGTTATATAATAGAGTAAAACAATTATTTTCTTCTATATTGTTTTCTTCTATTTGTAAGTACATTTCTTCCAAAAGCCGAACGAACTCTCCGAGCCACCCGATAGATTATATATGTATAGAGGGTCAGTGGTTTCAAAACAACCGGTCTGGCAAGGCTGTCAGCTGTTAAATTCCTGTCATCTGAAGTGTTGTTTATTTAGTGAAAGGTTTGTCATTAACGAATATGAATCGATTAACAACCGAAGAACACATAAAAAAGGTTAAAACTTACTATAAAATTGGTGATTAAAATATATGGCTCGGGGAACCCAGAAGTGATTGTGGAAAAGCCATTGCATCCGGAAAAAGTGACTTTTTGATACACATTATGGTCTGCAGGTGTCATTGGGCCGTATTGTTTCGAAAACTACCTCAAAAGGGTCCACTGTTGCAACCATTTCAGAGATGATCATTTAAATTACGTTGTATTTTGTAGGTAATGGAAATGCCAAGCATTACAATGAAATGAGCGTTTCATTGATAATCAAAGCTTTTTATATGTGTTTTATTTAACTTTACTTTTGAAACCTAAACCTAAACCTAAACTTTTGAAACCGGTACCTGCATTCCTTCGGATGAAGACATAAAAATGTTCTGAAATATAGCACAATAAAAGTAGTAAAATTTTAACTTTCTGAAATGCTCCAGAGCGACCACAGATTTTATTAAATTCGCCTACCTAAGGGACGAAGCTGTGCATTCTACTTTCAATTGCGGTAATGAATGTCTGATGCCTGCTCAGTTATACCGAATATAGTTCAATCGAATGAAAGATACGTACCGAAAAATATATAAGTTATGCAAAGTAATTTGTATTGGAGGTACCAGAGAGAGAACAGTTATCGCATTAAAATGCATTATAATATGTAACAATTTAATTATGGATTGCAGCGCAAAACTTAATTTCAATATTTTGTTAAAATTCTAGGAGAGTTACTACAGAGGTCGCCACCCGTTTTCGGCCTTTGAAATTAGTTTACTACCCAAGACATGTGACCAAGTCTGCCACAACTAATTGAAAGTTATGGAATTTAGAATATATTGGTCAAACCGGTCTTTTGTATGGGGACCGTACCAGAAGTGGCACACGTGGTTACTTGATCGATTTTGTTACTATGGAGTATTACAAAGCAATGTAATAGATAAATATCTGCGATACTATAGCCAATTAGTTAGAATTTACAGAGTAGTAATTGAGTTCCGAATCAGTAAAATTCAGCCAAATGAACTGACTTATATAATATATAATAAAAAGATTTCAGAATTCCCCGTTTGGGAAATGCTAAACGATCAATTTGTATGTGTGGTACCCTATGGGGTGTGGCAACGCAATATATTTTCCTCTCGGAGCTAAACGCTTGATGCGAGCTCAATTATGCGTAAGACAGTGCAATTGAGTAGATGATACGAATCCGAATGTATAATCTATAAAAAATTGATGTAAATGTAACTTTTGTAGGGGATATACCAGAAGGGTCTTGGTCATTCCGTCGATTTTTCCCCATTTAATCTTGCGTTTAAAAGCAACATAACTGGCGAGAATTTAAATAACTTCAGGCTAGGAATTAGTGATTATAGTGAAAAATTAAATTTTTATAAATCGGCTAATTTGTATGGGAGGTACCAAAAGAGTTTTCCTTCTCATAATTACAAGTACTAAACGCGTGCATATGGCAAATTTGATCGAATTTTGTACAACAGCTTGGAAGATATGGAGGTAAGAATACGTGGATTTAAGTGGCTATTTATATGGGAGGTACTGGAAAGGGATGGATGTTTTTGGCTCTGTTCTTTCCGATATTGCAAGAATTATAGAGCAATGTAATGGACAAAAATCTAGATTACCACAGCCTACTTGTTTAAAATTACAGAGGAATGATTAAATTTCGCAAAATCGATCAATTTGTATGGGTGGTACCAGAATGGGTGTGACAGTGCGCTCCGTTTTCATTCTGGAATACTACTACACCAAACGCTGAACTTTTTCAAATATTCCCAAACATAACAAAATAAAGCAAATGCACAAAAATTATACTACTGAAATTATGCGTGAGGAGTTACAGAGATGAAATTAAATTTCAGAAATTCGGTCAATTTCGGAGGTGCCACAATTCCGGCTATGAGCTGCGATAATATTAGGGAGTTTAAAGAAACACAATGGTTTACGACAGTTATCGCGTCCACCAATCATCCAAACTACAAAAGTGGTGATTTAAACTTGGGAACACAATTTTCTTCAGCGATAAAGTTCATTTCTCACTTGGTGGTTACGTCAACAAAACAAAAGAACATTTAGCGAAGGTATGTGCAAGAAAGATTTAGTGACGGAAATTTCTCTAATTTAGGAGCAATTAAGATGTTTCAAAATCTATGATGTTGGTTGTACAGTTTTTTTTTTTTTTTTTTTTAGACAGACCTGTCCCAAATTCAGTTCACTAAATCTAAATCTGTTTTTTCTTGTAGAGTTATTGTAGAGTTTAAAAAACAAAATCTACAAATTTGGATGGAGAGCTTCTCATATTCAGCGAGTTTGCACACATACTATTTTTAGACTCACTTAACGGAATTTACGTCACAGTACAGAGAAGCCTTGCCGATTATTCGACCACTCCAGGTTAGACTAGATATGGACTCTACTAGACATGCCGATGGTTTGACTATCCGGAGTGTTTGTCAGACACATCGAGGTAACCGTCTCTCTAATAATGAAAGGAGGTTGTATCGGCGATCGAACCTACAATCATACACAGTCGCGTACACTAACCATCGCGCCACGGTCGGTCTTACATCTCATTCACGGCATTCAAAGGATTTTTTTTACCGAACGATAATTTAGTCAATTCTCGCTCCAGTAGTAATGAATATAGATGCTGCACTGGCGTCGGATAACTTTGGAGACATGTTAAATAACCTGTTTTCAAGCAAATGGGAAAAAATGTATTTATGTGAACTAAAATAAACTTTTGAGTTTCTTAATGCATCATCATTTACCAGTCATCGTATAGTTAAAGGTGTATCTTAAATATTTCTAGATTAGCATATACATATATAAGTGACTTTCAAATTTACATTTATTGAAATTGTAAAAAGTTGTTCAGACAAACCCCTGCAGCTAGCGATAAAACAGAATAACTGAAAGGATATTTGAAATAGAAAAATGTTCGTATAGAAAAATCTACCATCTAAAGTATACAGCTAATTTACAGCCGTATATTGATGTTTCCACATTTTACGCTCGCCCGAAAGAATACTCTGAATAAGCTGCTATTTAACTTCTTGTGTAATCTTTTGTAATACATAATGATGCTTCCTGCGTAGTTTGCATTTAATGTAATGAATTTAATGCAATGAATTTTTATTGAATGTTGTGGTTGTTTTAAGAAATTGAAACTGTTTAAACTTTAGAAGAAGTTTTCAATTACATATTTAGTCCTATAGGAGTATAAGCGATAGGAAATGATGTATTTTTATAATTAAACTCATGAACAAACTTGTCCTTTACCTGTTCCTTTCACAGGTAACATTCACATATGTAGCTAAAAATGTTTTCACGCTTCAATACTTGAAGTTTAGTGTCGAAACACTATAATTTGCTACTTGAGCTCTTCTAATCCTCACAAATGTAGCTGTTGCTGCTGCTAAACTAGTTCCTTTCACTTCACCGCTCACTAGAATTTATCACGCAAAGGTTTCATTAGATTGCAGCGTAAATGTTTAATTATAAAAATTACTTAAACAAAGTGATTTGAAACTTTCGCAGTTGAATTAATAACACATCTAACTAAATACTCGTAGTTGTTTCTGCGTGTTAATACCTCCATGATAAGATATTAGAAGGAGATGAAAGGAAAGAAGTTTCGACGCACGTTTTCTTTTATATAAAACCTGATAAAAAGCAATCTCCTCATACGTAGATATTTCGCATAGGATAATGAGTGAGGGGAGATGACTTCACACGATTGATAGAATGGATAGGAAATATAGAGCTGTAGTTTGCAGTGTGTAATGCAGGAACATACTAAAATACAAGGAAACTTGTTATTCCCAAGGATGGTTTTGTCGCCCCATCTGCCGCAGCCCATGGGGTTCATTGTCAAAAACTTCTGGTAATGGGACCATTCGCACAATATGTTCAGAATAGCAACTTTTGACCACGACGATATTGGTGTACAACACACAATTAATATGACGTCGGTACTCCCCATTTATAATGTGAATCAATGTATAGGGTTACCCATTTATTGGTTTCAAAATCGCTGATCTGGCATAGCTGTCAACTGTTAAATACCTGTCATCTGAAGTGTAGTGTTTTTAGTAAATCGAAGACAAACGAAGTACGCGTACAAATAATTAAACGTATAATCAAACGTATTGATACAAAGACCACAACCCATTTGGCTTAATTGCATGAGAAGTTTGCAAAAAGCGTAAATTCACGTTTTGGACACGTCAATTAGCCACCAAGATCATGCGATTTGATGCGGTTAGATTTTTTTGGTGGGCTACATCAAAGACCATATTTACGCCATAATCCTCAAACGTACCGTCCGAAATGTGGGAAAAAGTGGTCGAAAACTACCTCAAAACGATAAACTGCTGCCGCCTATCTGGAGATGGTCTTTTAAATGACATTATATCTCATAACGGCAAGGTCCAATCATTATAATTAAATAAAAGTTCCATCGAAAAATGGACAACCATGTGGATTCAATGAATTAAATATTCCACTTATGTCATAACGGAGATAAATTCAAACACGAAGATAAATTCAAACGAGTAAGTTTGTCCAGTTTTTCCACCGCCTCATAATTGCAGGCCACTTATCAATACTTGAGAAGACTGTAGTAACACTTATTGGCCATTAGCGCACACAAGCAACCGAGGACTTTTCTGGAAATAGTACCTATTGTGCTTACAACAAATTTGTTGCAAGAAAGTACATCGCACTGCCCCAATCCCATTTTGTTCCAAATTTCGCTCATCGGACAGTGTCGTCCTATCAAAACGTATAAGATGCGAAGGCATGTCAAGCTCGGTCATGTCTTTATACAATTTACGTCATAAATCGGACTATCGAAAAGATAGTGGACTGTGGTATAGATCCTCGAAGAATTCATGACAATTTCAATTTCGTTACTTTCAAAAATTTAAAATTTTGAATAATATGCGCAAATTGTTAGTTTCTGGAAATTGCGCAAATTCTGAGTGTACTACCATAAACCTGAATATAAACAAGAGCTTTAAGAGACCAGCATCTTGGTTTCAAAGCGAATTAGAGTCCTGAATTCGGGTAAAAAAGTGTCAGTACTTTGAGATGCAAAAGTACTTTTTTTTATAAAGTATTTATATTTAAATTTTTACAAATTGAAATTTTTATACTAATTAAATATACAAATTAGTAAAAACAGAAATACATTTTAGAAGGTAAAAGTAAAAATATTCTTCATAAAAAAACAGGCCCTTTCATTCAGTTTAAAAGCTCCATCACGAAAATCAATTAATAATAATAAGAATTGCTGTAACATACACAGTATTTGACAGATGTAGTTCTATTTGATTGTTGGTCTCACTTCTCAAAAAATGTTTAAGATGAAACCAATTTTCATTGTACGAAAAGTAGTTGCAGTCACAGGAGCATATTCCGAAAGTCTTTCTGATTGTCATTTCAGATATGGGATCAATGAATTAGAATAACGCTAAAAAAAGTGTAATGTAGTTAAAGACAACTATATTAAAAATAAAGTGGATCCAAGTCATAAAATCTTATTTTTCTTATCGAACGCCAAAATTTATTAAATTTCTTGATTTTTGGAAAAATTTGTTTTTATATAGGTATACTGGAAGCTGTAAGTTGAATTTTTTCGGGATGCAAAAGTATAATTTATACATATGGATGAGAATCAGAGAATGTATGGAGAATTAAAATTGAAGATATTCACAAACATTAGAAGTCTTTTAATTTCGCTTTTAAATTTGTAAATAAAAATATATTTTCAATATTTGTCTAATTTGTTTTAATGACTTCTTATTTTTGCTTAGCCGCAAGAAGTGATTCCTGCGTAAAAATTTAAGTATTTGATCTGCACACATTTATGAACCCGTAAAATATGAATTAAGTTTCATGAGCATTACTTCCTTAAACTGTTCGCACACATTTCATGCTGTACCACATTTTACATTTAGAGCTTCCATGAAGTTCCGCAAAAACTGAATAGATATTGCATTTACTATTACAAAGTTGCCATCCACATTCGCTAACAAAGTAAATCCCGCAGTTCATTGCGAATTTGTTAAACCAATTTGTTTGCAAAATTATTTTATCGTATCGCACCAAAGAACACAGACAAACAGAGAAAAATTCACTGACATGCAGACATAGAATCAGAAAAAGCGTGAATGTTTGCGGGAAAAAAACTAACATTTCGTACAGAATAAAAATCTGACAGAGAAAAAATGGAATTGCTTTTAGAGAGCTCTGCTTAAAATCTGTGTGCAAAGAACCTTCTAACCTTTACGTTTATACTTTTTAACAATAGAGTTCATTGTTGATTAAAACTATAAAGAAAGGAATTTTTTTGCAGACGATAGAGTTGCAACAATCTTGTGTGCCATGTAGCAACTCCTTTATAAGGTAGTCCGAATACAAGTTTCCCTGTTTTTTTTCCATTCATTTTCTTTATTGGATCTTTCTTTCGAAATTTACAATAAGTATTCAAATCTTAATCCTATCTTAAAGTAAAGTATCCTGCCATTGCCGGATTGCCATTTTTGGCGAGCCGAACTTTTTATCACCGGACCAAGTCTAGCGTGTCCTTTCTTCTTAGCCAGATATGATCGGGAAAATATTGAAGGTTTTAAGCGAATGGGTTTGAGTGGGAGGACAACTTCGATATATACGGCCTGCTTAATTTTCTTATTTCCTCGGAAATATAAGGAATGTTCAAATCCTTGTGTATGTTACCGTTCCTAATATACCATGGGGTACCACAAATTTGGCGCAGTATTCTTGATTGTCTTCTCTGTAGCTTATTTATGTTAGAAGCCGATGCCGTTCCCCACAACTGGATGCCGTATGTCCATATTGGCTTCAATATGGTTTTGTAGATGGTGATTTTATTTTCCAAACTGAGAGTAGACTGGGAGCCAATAAGCCAGTGGAGTTGAGCCATTTTTAATTTCAATTGTATGATTTTTGAGTCAATGTGATTTTTCCATATGAGACGTCGATCAAGGTGAATACCTAAATATTTGACATGGTTATGAACGGGTATGGTACTACTTCTAAGTTTCCCTGTTATCCGTATATTATTTCAAATATTTACTGGTAACTAGCATCAAATCTCCATCGAATGAAATGAGTAGCTTTACGTTTGAATAATGTTACAAAATATTGCAAACTTAATTCCAAAGAGAGTGCTGTGTCGCATAAACTGTGCGTTTAGTAAAAAGAAGTATTGGTCGAAATGAAGCATTCGCCGCTCGTACGGCAAGTTTGTGGAAAATTTCGTGAGACTGACTTGACATTGGACAGCACCCACGGTTCCCATAGTTGAACGGTAAGTATCGGCGAGACTGCTATGGCCCACAGTATTCTACCCATTCAAGGAACATCGACTCATCGTCCATCTCAATAACTCAACATTTTACGCAACAGACGGATAAGAATTTGGTGTTAAGGGCACGAATTATTCGCTCACAAGATCTAATTCATCCAGTAACAGAAGGCAGACCATGATCCACTTATTTGTCTGTTATTTCTCACTTCAATCTCGTTTAATTTCCTGATAAGATGGATTTTCACCACGACAACAAAATTGCTGCACTTAGAGATCGGAAGAGGAATTTGGCGCAGATTTAACCATCATTGAGTGAATGCAGCCATGTTTAGCGGATTTTTATGGCCTGAAATTTAGGGTATGAATTAAGGGGAACAATATATCATGGCAAACAGCTAGAGGGTTCAAAATCGAAACTGGAAACCGGCAACCAGTTTTTTTTTTGAATAACCTTTTTTTTGGCGATTACGAGGTGTGTTCAAGAAAAAGGTGAACTTTTAAATTTCGCGGGCTACGTACTCGTACATTCGACTTTCGGTTATTATTTTTTTTTATGTTGGTACACTTGTCTTGCAGATATGTTGACGGTTTTATCCATATAGTATGTTTAGTATGTTTGTGAGAGGCATAAATAAGACAAGTGTTTTGCGAGTTCGGCGATTTTCTGATATCGAAAAAAATGGATCAAAGAAGTTGCATCAAATCTTGTGTAAAAAGTGGAATTAAGTGCTCAAAAACACTTGAGATGACAGTGTCATACGGTGAGAGTACTCTGAGTCAAAAAAAAAAAAAAATGTTTACAAGTGGTACAAGCTTTTCAGAGAAGATGTGAATGACGACGCTCGCTCTGGATACCCCAGCACATCAACAACCGATGCAAATGTTGAGAAAGTGAAGAAAATTTGTTACGAATCCCAAAACGCGGCTTACTGAATGGTTGGGTACAGTACACGCCAATGCAACAATGAAAATGGCACCATTGAATGATTAAAAGAAAAAAAAAATCGAAGATATATTTCTTGGTTGGGAGGAGAAGTCGGATGCCTCTAGTAAGGGAAGGTCGAAAACTCAGAGGCTTGTTTGAGACAACGCCGAGAGGTTAATAATTAAGAAACGAAGACTTATTTAAAACCGGAGTGAAACACAAACAAAAAAACAAACTCAAAAGACAAGTTAAGGCAATCATTTTGAACATATCTAGAAAGGCAATATAAAACATATACGTGTCTAACACGTATCCTTTGGTTTGGATTTAATTCCGAGAATGAACGTTTGTTTTCACACAATCAACAGTCCATAACCTTAATATCTAAAACCAAGTTCAGATGTGTGCTTAAAGATTGAATGGTCCGGCTCCCGTATTTCACTCACTCATCTTTGCTTGTGTGAGATTATTTGGGCAAAAACAACACCGTTATCCTGCCCCAGCCACCATATTCACCACATTTGTCCCCCTGCGACTTTTTCCTGTTCCCAAGATTGAAGGGACCCATTAAAGGATGGCGTTTTGCGACGATTGAGGAGATAAAAACCGAATCGCTGAGAGAGCTCTAGGACATACCAAAAAGTGCATATCAGAACTACTTCGAGGATTGGAAAAAACGATGGCTTAAGTGTATTATATCTGAGGATGACTACTTTGAAGGAGATAAAATAGAAATTGATGGATAAATAAATATTTTTTGAGAAAAATTAAAATTCATGTTTTTTTTTTTGTTTTTGAATACACCTCGTACAAAAAATTACAAAAATGACTACGTGTTAAACAGTCTAAAAGTTAACATCATAAAAATAACCGGAAATTGTTTCTGATCTATTTCGGATTTAAATGATCACATCCATAAAATATAGATATTGACCGTTACAGGTCAAAAGTGACGAGACTATGATTTCATTATTCTGATGTTGTCGATACTAAATACATTGTTTATATTATACATATATTAAGATATTGTTACGTTTTATATAATGAAAATTGATGCATATTTTCTAAATGTATCGAACATTTGTACCGCAATAAAAACTGTTATAATATCATGTCGAAAATACGCGTTTTTGAAGTAATAACTTAACAAACAGCTTCTTGAAGCAAATTTGTAATGGTGCTGCGACAAATCAGAACTTATAACATTTGCCTACCCTAAGCAATATTTTATGAGCCACACATTCGTAGATCGGAGTTTAACTTGAATTTTATCCATTGCATTTGTTTATAATGCTTGGTAGAATTCGAAAAAATCTAACGCCCCTTCTTCGACTAACCACGCCCCTTCTAGTACCTCCCATATAAATGGGATGCACTAAATTTAATCAAATTTAGGGCACACTGAGCGTTTGGTAAAGTAAGATGTTACAATGGAAACAAAGAGTACTGTCATAACCCTTCCGGTACCTTCCTACCAATTTGGCAGATTTTTCTGAACCCAACATTTTTTGCAATTAATTAATTGCTCCTTTATATTATTTTATAACTTTCCATAGAACTGCTAAAAAATCTGTCAAGTAATCCGCCCCTTCCGGTAGCTCCCATTCAAATATACGATTTAATCCATATATTTGTACCTCCATATATTTTAATCAGCTATAACAAATTCGGTTGTACCAAATTTTGGCCCATATGGTGCTCTTGTTAACTTGAGCTCTGAGAAGGTAAATGGACGACGTTGCCATGCCAATTCTGGTACGTTCCGTGCAAACTGATAAATTTGTAGAAATTTAATTTTCCACTGTAATCCCAAAATCATAAGCCGAAGTTACTTAAATTATTGTATATTATATTGCGTAACACTGCTTGGTAAAATTACATACAAATTACCTAATTTAACTTATGTTTTCCTAGATTCATACGAGCGCGGTCCCAAAATTAGCCGACCTGACGTATAGATGGTGCCAGAAGTTTGAAAAACATAATTTTTGTGAAAGGCGACAAGTTAATTCAACATATGTTTTAAGTTTCAAGGCGGCAAGTTGTTTAGTATTTGGATTTGAGTCATCAAAATTAAACGATCTCAGTGAATTTTTAAACATGGAAAAAATTTGTCACCGTTATGTAATTCAATATTTTCATTTTAAAGGTCTCAGTCCAACCAATATTAAAGTCGAGCTAAATTCTGCTCTGGGGAGTATGCTCCTTTGTCTACTATGGGATAGTAGAGTTTTAACGAGGCCGTACGAGCGGCCAATACGAACACCGTAGTGGTCGGCCAAGGTTTAGGTGTCCACGCCAGGTACGGTTAAAGAAATCCACTAAATCGTCGTCTGAAGATGAGTGAGCTAACTGAAATGGTAAGCATTTCAAAACGTACTTTATATCGTATACTGATCGAATATTTGAAAATGAGAAAACTGTGCGCAAGTTGGGTGCCGCGCTTGCTTTCAGTAGAGCAAAAACAGCATCGTGAAGACATTTCAGTAGAGGGTTTGGCGATGTTTTACCGCAAAAAAGCCGAATATTTACGTCAAATTATGACCATGAACGAGACATGAGTCCATCGCTTCTCATCTGAAGCAAAAGTAATAGTCCAAGCAGTAGACTAGAATGGTAGAATTGTGTCAAAAGAAGGCGAAGACGGTTCCACCTGCTGGCAAGGTTATGCCATCTGTTTTTTTTTGGGATGCGCATGGGATTATTTTTATTGATTGCTTTGGGAAAGGAAAACCATCAACGGTGAAATTATGCTAACTTATTGCAACGTTTAGGTGTTGAAATCATGAAAAAAAGATTCCTTTTGGCGAGCAAGAAAATTTTGTTCAGACATTCATTATTACGATGTCCAAAATTAACCTAAACCTAAAGTTTGAATTTCTTCATAACGCGCCTTATTTGCAAAATTTAACTGCCTCAGACTACTTTCTATTTTCAAATTAAAAAAAAAGCTGACTTGATGGTAAAAGATTTGCCAACAGTGAAAAGAGGTGGAGTTTGCGGTTGATGGCTATTTTAAGGAATTTGACAGTTCTTACAATAAACAGAGTATAAAATTTTTGGAATATCGCTGGAAAAAGTGTATCGATGTGAAATGAAATTATCTTGAAAAGTAAAGAAAATATTTCCCAACTTTTTGTGTCTTTTTTACATCGGCTAGCCCTCCTGGTATCATTTATTCAATTGCACTGTATTCAGCATAATTGAGAACTTATTCTTAGTACTTAATACTTAGGGTGTATCATAGAAATTAGCTGATTTCACAAAATCAGTGATCTCTCCATATTTTCAATCGAAGGATCTCAGATTACGCATTGCGCTCTAATGTTGTACTTTAATTCAGAGTACTTTTCGATAAGAAACTATCAATTAATCACGCCCTTTCTAGCACAACTCACACTTTTACAACAGCGCAAAAAGACATTGGGTTAATTTATATGTAAGGCAGGTTCCCGTCTGAAATTTGTATACTGGTCTTTTTGTTCTTATTTCTATGGGAAGTATATTTTCGGTTCTTCGAAATTTATGTTCCAATTTCAATCGCAGAAAATTCCATTGAGATTTTCGTTTAATATGTCCAGATGTTTTATAAATTTGAACCAATGACCTTTCATTTCAATTTAGCTAGTCAAGATATTAGGTAGGAATATTGCTTATATAGTATTTATCCATGACTTGAATTTATATTTTGCTTGCGCCTTAAATATATTTTATCTGAAAACTCATGGAACTGGAAGCGTCATACTATTGCACACGCATAATCGACAAAGTGAACACCAACATTTTATACATTTTCAAAGTTAAACATTCACCTGCACTTTTTGTGAAACTTGGAAAGGGGAGCTGGGACCACAACTGTATGATATGCATATAGAATCGTGAAGAAGTCCTCCACACAAGCAGTAAATATGTTACGATGCTAACAACTCCTGAAAGGAAACTTTGTTATACAACTGGGTGAAAATACAATTTCTAACTCATCTGCATATTCACAGACAAACGAAAGGAAATTAGCACATACATTTACAGTTTACGTTTCAGGCGACGCGTTTTCCACGTAGAGCTGCAGCTACCGTGAGAGCATTTGCATTCAGTATTTAATAGTTAGTTGGTCGTTTACTTTCGCTCTCACTTTTAATATTTCTTAAATGTTATTTTGTTTCTGTTGTAATCTGTTGACAAAAATTTGCAAACAAACTTTTCAGGAAGAAAAACTAAAGTGGCAAAAGCATGCAGTGAAACACATTTGGCGTATAAAAAAAAAACTACTTACGTATGTAGATGGTAAAGAGTTCATTGGACATGATGTTGGCATTCATATTCAGTACACTCAGCATTAGTAGAAGAACAATCCATTTAGACGTTTTTGCACAGACTTTTCCCCAGTGGTTTTTACTGTACTTGAGGCGATTGAAAATGGTCGGGCTCAGTGAAATTTATAACATATAAACCCAATTTATTAAATATTAAATATATATATAAAAATTTAATGTCTACATATTTGTATCTTTGTTCCGAATAGACGTCTAATCTAATAGACCGATTTTTCTGAAATTTTATATATATAGTATATATATATGTATGTAGTTAAATGTAGTTATAGCCGTATACCTAATTTATACCGCTCAAGAAGGAATGGTAGGCTATATTAAATTTTCATTGGACAAAGCGGCGTGACATCGCCCACGCTGATACAAGTTTTGGACCTATATGTCTAATGAACGTATATATCTATTATGATCAGAGGTATACTAAAGGAACTCAGTATATATAATACTGGCATACACAGAGATATGTTCGAATGAAAAGTGGACGGTACTTTGTCTCTTTCCAAAACTCACTTGTGGTGGCCAAAGTATCAAATCATGGAATTGTCATATGCTACATTTGGTTAAGGTTGACAAAAGTGGCGTAGGACCGCCCAAACAACTTAATATTATAAACGGCCATATCTCAAGAACTATTGGAGATACGAAGATGCAATTAGTGCTGTTAGTGTAGGATGAAAAGAACGATGAAATGGACAGCGGCACTCCTTTTTTTAAAGAAATTCTTTGTAGCGTCTGAATACTTGCGAGAGGTGTAAACCATAAACTATAAGAGAAATACAGATGATATTTGGTTTTCATTCTTCAGTGATGCAGTGAAATAAATGTCATCAAGGCAGTGGCACCGTCTACAAAATTTAACGTTCTGGATTGCCAAATATCATTAAGTATTCGAGGTATACATATGACATCTGATAAGTATGCTATCGATATATTAGGTGTGCAACTAAGTTCTCGCTTTTTTTCATAAAAATGCAGCTTTCAATGACATCAATTTCAATTTCCATTGACATCTCTGAATTTCATATATTTATTACTTCGTTCGAAGTTTCCAATTTGCACCAAAATGCAATTATTGCCAAATATGAAATAATTTGTTTTATTATTATAAAAACATATTTACGAGTATAAATGATTCATTACAAGTATTGTGAACTACTACCTTTTCCATCTTTCTGGTAATGCTCGAATTCCATCACGGTAAAACTGTTTATCTTTTGAGGTTATCCACGAATCTAACCATCAGTTGATGTCGTCATATGAGTAGAACTGCTGGTCAGCCAGACCGTGTGCCATCGAACGGAACAAGCGATAATAGGGCGACGCAATATCTGGAGAATTTAGCGGATGGGTTAAGACTTTCCACACAGCATTTCCAGATAGGTTTTAACTGTCTTGGCCACTTGAGGCCGAGCTTTGTCATGCTGAAGAAT
Organism: Philornis downsi; assembly: GCA_019455685.1. Lineage (NCBI taxonomy): Eukaryota > Metazoa > Arthropoda > Insecta > Diptera > Muscidae > Philornis > Philornis downsi. Next base: position 676,621 of record JAHXMU010000556.1, read on the forward strand.
CACTTTTTCGTTTCTCTCTCCATACTGTGGGCGTTTCTCGGCTCAATCAAATTAATTGAAGTCGATACCGATTTCGCTTGGTTTCAACAGCTCCTAATAAATAACCGACCTGGTCCCATCAAATATAGAGCATAACATTTGCAGCGTGAATATTCGGCCATGGCGACGACATAGAAGCATGGCGAGGCAAACCCCATGACGTTATTTTCTTTGGATTGCGTAATGAATCTATTTTTCATCACCCATTACAATACGGTGAAGAAAACCCTTCCTTTTTTGTCGCTGAAGCAGTTGTTCACAGGCGAAAAAACGACGCTCAAAGCCCCTTGACTTCAACTCATGAGGAATCCAAGTTCCTTGCTTTTGAATCATTCCAAATGCTTGCAATCGCTTGGAAATGGACGTAAATGTTTTGAAGATCTCGATGAGCTTCAGCCGCCGTTTTCTGTGATTGAAGGAAGAAAACCAATAGTTCCCACATATTACGATTATTTGGCACAAAACCGTACACATTCACACAACCAAAATAATATGCCTAAGCTTGCCTCATGACGTTTAAGTTATGGCAGAATCAACTAGCACTTACAGCTGGCGCCATCCATTGGCAAACAGCGTTAACTCAGTTGCGCACCTAATATTTGTAACCCAAAACTTATCCGCTTTCTTGCTTATATTGCCTTGTAATACGCAGGACTTTTTCCCCATCTGTCCTCTGTTAAGTCTTACGTCATAAACGAACTCTTTTAATACATTACATATCGTGTTAACTGGTTTTTTACGGAAAAGGGACTACTGTTGCAATCAATCCATAGGCGGTCATTCAAATGGCACTTTATTTCATAATGGCATGATCCAAGCATTATAATCAAAAAAAAGTTTCATCAAAATTGTAGCTTTATGTATTTTTCATTTAGCTTCACTTTTGAAGTCGAAAAATTGATAACCCTGGAGACAATACCATGGATTCAATACCGCTATAAGTTGCCCTTAGTTAGTGAATAGACAGAAACATTGTCAAAGAAATTCTGAAAACTTTTAATTTTTCTAAGGGTGGGCTCGCTACTTTTATTAGTCATTTGTTACTACAATTTCGATTTATGAATTACTTTTATGTACAAAATTCAATATTTCAGCTGAAGCGCTATAAGGTCCGTCGTGCTTTAAACAGCCATTGGATGGACAGATCAGCTGACTGGTTTATATAGAGGGTTATCCGTTGAGTTGTTTCAAAACCGTCGACCAACAAATTATCGTTTACAATAAAAAAAAAAAAAAAATAAAATTAAATCAATCCCAAAAAATACATTGTGCAAAAAAAGTATCAAGCACTGTGCACTCAAACTGCCCGCTTAAACGTGTTGTCAAAATAATTTGTTTAACCAAACTGGTGCAACTGCCCCCTACGTTGAGGCGGAATTTGAGCGTGAATTGTCAGTTACTCCACCTACAGTGTTTTACTTTGTCAGTTTATTTGAAGTGGGTTTGGCTTTTTCAAGTGACATTAATATCGATAAATTGAAGACTGAAGACTCGATTAATCGGTGACTGAAAATCGTTATGTACTTTTTACGAAAGGGCTGGATTTTATTCAAAAACTAAATTCCGCAAAGGTCGCTGAAGATATGCTAGAAAAGGTCAATTCCGACCCCACATTCATAAAACGAATTGTACCAGGTAGTGAGACAAGAGTTTGTGAGTTTGACATGCAAACCAGCTTCGGAACGGCGCTCTCCAAGCGAGCGGAAATCGAATCAAAGACTTGATAGTCGAAAAAATTCAAGTCAATGCTCGCTGCTTTATTTGATTTGTGCACTCAGAGTTCCTGCCAGAATGCCAGACAGCAACTATGCGAACATTATACGATATTTGGGGGAGCTCCAAGATAACGCTTCATAACTATCATTATGAACGAACTTGATTAGCGTTTTTGTTTTTCCAAAACTCAAATTAGCTCTTCGAGACAAATGTTTTCAGTCGATAGAAGACAAACGAAAACTTGGAGCATAGTCTCTGCCGGAAAATGTGTTTGAAAATATTTTGATGAGTGGATTATGGGGGGCCTAAACGATTCAAAGAAGAAGATGAATACTTCCCCCATCCAAAAGAATATGACATCAAAAGAAAATCACTATTTTTTCGAGGTGGTATGTTAACCATAAGCTTAAGCTTGGGTCATGATGTTTACGTTATGGCAGAATTGACTAGCACTTACAGCTGGCGCCACCTATTGGTTGCGTAGCTAAAAGCATTAACTTTTTATATATAGATTAAAAGCAACATATACGGTAATATTTGATTAATTCGAGAATAAACCATAACAATATATTCACCTTCTTTAGGGAGTGCCACAGTTGTGGGCGTAGTTATTGAATAATATGAGAAAATGACACTAAAGTGGCCTTGCTCACCGACGTTACGTTACGTAAATTGGAAGGAACGACACATGGCTTTCGGAATGATAGCGTCTTCAATATTATGTCTCAAAGCAAGAATTCTACTACTGTTTATTCCTTCCAATAACAGGATTCATTCCACTGTTATTGAGTATTTGTGCTTTTGCTCTCAACTAAGTTGGGAAGTTGTTGAAGTTTTCTATGCCAAAAACTGAAAGAAGAAATATAAATGCAAATATTTAAATTATGATTACAAGGGAGCCCTTCGTTTGCTTAACAATCCTGTAATTTGAACAGAGGATAATTTTATTAATTGGATATTGATTTGGATAATACTGTATTGAGGCTAAATTCTTCTCTTATATCTGTTACCCATTCCACTGCATGTACCTATCTTGCATATATTACTAAGTCTGTTAAGCGATAAAGCGATAAGAAGTTAGTATTTTGACATCAATTTCGAAATATTACATTTCAGAGAAAGAATTAGACTTTATTGCTGAGTCTGTAATACAGTATCTCTTAAGCCTAACTATGTATCACATCAGCGGGTAATAACGTATTGAAAAATGTTGTTGAAATTGACAACTGATAAGAAGGTGGGAGCGATGAAAGAAAGAAAGAATGTAACAGTCAAATAACAACCTTTGGGGGGAGAACTTGGCTCCGACGCATTGTGATCGCTCGTAGATTTGCGGCATTCATTAGCCACAACATTATTGTGAATATTCTCGACTATGCAGGTCTTATTTGACGCTAGAAATATTTGACACTCGACTATTTGGCACACTTTTTTTAAAGCACTACAAAAGCTAATTTAACGTGCATGTGGGACAAACTTTAGTGAATTTCGTGATTCAATAAATTTGTAAACCATTTTATCCATAATGTAGTACGATATTGTAACGAATCTAATTTTCAAATACAGCGTGTTTACTACCTTCAAATTGATTCAAATTGCTCCTCTAGGAAAAATTACAGCTCAAGGTGTGAAAAGGCAACTTGGATTTTCCCAAACCGAAAATTGTTGTTAGTACGCTGATCAAATAATCAAACAAATTTTGTAGGCAATTTTCTGAAATGTCCTTAAAGATACTCTAGAGGCTATTAAGTTAAATGTGCACTCAATTATGGTGAAGAGAAAGGAAATGTGTCACATGTAATTTAAAGTCATGTGTGGGAATATGACCATGTCACACAAACTCAAAAGTATTTAACGCTCGCTCCATCACTTAAAAGCTCTGTGGTAGCTCGTAAAGCAGTTGGGCAACTATTCGATATTAGTCATTATGGGAATGTTTTCCTTGAACTAACACACATAAACAGGAGTATTTGACAAATACGACTACTAATACATACTATGCACATATGAATTACAAATCACCAACATGCTGGCTGCGACTTGTAGTATTTGAGGCGAATAATAGAGAAACAATTTTCTGACTCTTGGGCAATAACAAATATTCTAAACTAACTGTAGGAACGGGTAGAAATGACCGATTTACTAGAAGTGGCCAAAACTACTAATAAATGCTCATTCAATTCATAAATGACAGAAGAATTGATTAAGAATAAGGAGCAAGACGAACGAAGGGAATATCTGTTCTAGTTAGTCTATTTACGAGCATCAACGAACGCAGACGACAACCAACACCTAATAATCTAAATTTTGTAAATAACTCATGCAAAACGTCAATTTTGTATTTATCCTAAGGAATTACATTTTTATTAATAAACTCTTAATGCAAATCATCAAACTTGCTGTTTTTAATAAAGTGAATTCCTACATAACTGACATTGGAGTATGAATATTGAAGGGAAGAAAAGGTTCAAATTTCTGCATCAATACAAATACAGAGCGGCGCGCACCAATTGCACTACAGATTAAAATTCAAATAATTTTTTTAACAATGTATTTCATTTATCTTTTTCTTTCATTATAAAGAAAATTATTATTTTTCATATAACTAATTGATTTTAAAGATGATAGACCGTAAATGACTTCAATGCTCATTCACGTATATGCGACACCTGATCAGAAAATTATTCATTGCGGCCTGAAGGACTGAAGTTGGGATCGCCTCAATTACTGTTTTAATTGGCTACTTCAATTCAGTCAATTTCCTTGATTTTGTTTTGTACACCTCTTGTTTGATATAACCCCATAAAATAAAGTCTGGTGCACTCATGTCAGGTGATCTCGGGGTCCAGCAGAATGTGGAGCTTACGGGTATTCATTTGTTTGGGAATTTTCGTTGAAGCTCCGCCATAACCGGTATGACTATATGTGTAGTTGCTCCATCTTGCTAGAACCAAATACTGTGGAAACGGTTACATCTTCGTAGCAGTTCTGGGTAAAAAATAACTCTTTCAACATCTCTTAATAACGGTCCCCACTGACAGTCGAATGTTGGCAGTAGCACGATTCGTACCCTTCCCTGTATATAAATTTGAATGTTTGTATGTTTGTATTTATGTTCCAAATAGACGTCTACACTAATGGATCGATTGTTGTTACATTTTCACAGTACATTTACGTGGCTCTGGAAGGAATCATAGGCCACGATAACAATTTTGAATGACTATGTCTAATGAACAATTAAAATCATGCAAAAGAGATTTGGTATGTACGCTACAGAATTAAAAAATATGTTAGAATAAGGGATGGAGAGGTATCATCGATTTCTTTATAAAATTGACTTACGGTGACCACAATAACCAAGCGATTTTTATAAAACTTTAACAGCATGTTGCTAGCAATCACAAAATTGTCATATAAAGGGTTAAGATTGGGAAAAGAGCCGTATCACTTCAAAACAATTTTTCATTTGGAAGGGTCATATGTCATCAAGTTTTGGAGATACAAAGATACGATTTGACATGTATGCTATTGATGCAAAAAAAAAAAAAATTTTTTTAACAAAAAGGGAGCGATACTTCCTGACAGATCGTCATAAACATCTAACAGTAAGTAAGTAAGTAGATAAGGCATAGACTAAAAAATGAGTCAGCGAATACTGGATGGTAACACGCACTTTCAAATATCCAATTTAAATTTAATAGATCACTAACGCCATAAAAATTAAGCAGTCCATAGCCATCAATCACGAAATTATCATAAGCCGAGTTAGGTTAAAACTAGAAAAAAAAGGTGTGGCACCAGCCACACAAAATAATGATTCATGTGGTCATATCTCGTAAACTATTAGAGATAAGTATACGAGAGTTGATATATCGATATAGAACAACATCTCCTAGCAAAAACTGTTTGGTGCCAGATTCCTTTCTGGAAAATCGATGTAGCGGCCATTAAAATTTTCATGTCATGTCATGAAATCGTCATGTTTTATGTTAGGTTATGTGTGGAATTCCATCCATATTACTCAAAGATTTAAAAAACATATCACATGAATTATTGTTATTACATATACTATAGACATATGTAAAAATGCGTCTTATGAATGGTTTGCAATTTGTATCGAGATTCATAAAATTTTAATAATATTTAATTATCGACTTAACCAGATTACGTCAGGAAAAAGCTGAAAAGGCAAATTGTGTTATTGACAGTTCAATTCAGTTTGTATTGTGGGTAGGAAATTGAGTAATAATATTATAAAAGTATTATTATTATATACGAGTATATAAGTTTAGTAGTAGTTTTAGATAACAAACTAAGCTTTAACTATCATGTGGATAATGTAGTCCGTCGTTTGAATTATTCACTCTGAAGTTTTTATAACACTGATTTCGTGTTGCCTAGATCAATTAAGGTGAAATTGGTTTATGCTTATATCATGCCTAGTATTCTATATTGTTTAGAGCTATGTAATGGCACTAATAAACAAAATATGAGGGAAACTCAGATGGCGTTTAATAGAGTTATAAGATATTTGTATTCACTGAGGCACCATGTTCATTGTCATATCGGTTTGAGGTCTTAGTTGTTATTTTATAAAGTTGTTCGACTGTGGAGTCTTCAATTTCTTTTTAATTCGTTTAATTTTTCACATTCCATCCGTAATAAGCAGCTTCTTATTCCTAAAACAACCCCACTCATGGGTCGTGCTTTCGTAGTAAGAGTAGCACAAATTTATAATTTATTACCAAGCCATTTAAAATGTTTCAAATTATGTCCTTGTTCTTATAAAATGCACATTCTGCAACACTTTCAGATTTTCCTGTAAAATTTTGTATTCAATTAAGTTTTGAGCAGTCTTTATTATATACCGATTACCTTATATTTCCAGATCATATAACGATTAACTTCTAAATTAATTTTTTTTCATATTTTTTTTTTTTGTCTTTAAAAATATTCATCGTCTTTAAAATTATATTATATTTTTATAAATTTTATATTTAGTTTTTATTATGTGTTTTTCTAAATTTATATTATTGAGCAGATTAAATCTAATAGATAAAGTGTTGCATGTTGTAATTTACTTACAATTGGCAGGAAGCCGGAAGGCCAAAATAAGTAAAAATATATGTTTAATGGAGGCATGGCAGCCTCCTACGTATTTGTTTGTAGGCACGTTTGTACATATATATTTGATTCTACTCTAATTCTATACTAAACAAATTTCTTCGCATTTCGTGAATGAAATTTTTTGATTTTTTACTGCTTTTGCTACTATTCTCAATTTATTTATATATAAGTGCATTTTATGAGACTGGATGGAAAACTTGCCAGCCAACACATTTTTCACCCAAATATTCTAATATTTTTATTTCATATAATATCTGCTTTCTTGCAGATTTTCGTTTGCAAATAGATCAGTAGCATTAATAAACTGACATTAGTAGTCACAGCTTTAACAGCTGTAGTTATAGGAAAAAAAGTCATTCCAAGCGGTAGGAATCGGAGTTGCAATCGCTCGCAATATTTTATGAATTCCCCAACCAATATCACTAAATCCCCAATCGCCACGATCATCGCCATGGGAAATGAGACAAAATCGGTTAAGTAGGTATCGTTCCTGCCCACAACGGTGGGTAGCTACCCACGAAAGCAACTCACCACTCAAGACAAATGTGTAAATTCTGGTTTTTATTTCAAAGTCAGAAAAATCGACATATCTCAAAAACTCAGCTTTCAATAGCGAAAACAACGATATTTTGCGGTCTTCTTAGGTGGATTGATAAATGTGAGCCTAAGGGAACGTAAGAAAAACAAATTCTCTAGCATCCTGAGAAAGAGATATGAGAGGTCTTCTCACATTTAGTGAGCCTACTCATACATGCATTCTATTTTTAGACTCACTCAACAGGATCTACAATTTAACTACAATTCCGAACGTTACAGTTCGAGAAGCATTCATAAGACTTGTGGAGTACACGACTACTCGAAGCGTTCATATTAGACACATCAAGTGACCACTGCTCAATGCAACACTGCAACAATGATGGATTGAACCAGGGATAATGCAAACGATAGTCGAGTGTACTAACCATCGTGCCAATGTCAGGAACGTAGTGCCAAGAACTTGTCAAAATTTTGCCTTTACAAAAATAAAAATAAAATATCAAATGTCTTAATTTGGAAATGGAGCGTCATCCCATGGAAAGGACATAATTTCTGGCTTGTAAAGAAAACTTACACCAGTCGAAGTCGTTTACCTAACATCAACAAATTCCCAAAAAAAAGAATAGATAAATAAGAAAAATTGCTAAGATTTAAACTTGGTCAAATACAATATTAGTGGATTTGCCTATCAATATCATGTTGGAAATTCATAAGAAAACTTATGAGAAACTGGAAAAATCGAAAATTTAAGCAATAAATTTGAGCTATAACGCAAATACGGCCACAACCCGCAAGTTCGCGAGCCAATGAATTTTCAAAAAATGTTGATGCCACATCAATGTTATCGCTTGATATGGACGCCTATGGAGATTAAATATTTTTTCGTGATCAGAAGCTCCGCTTCGGTCATTTGTGGCTGTGAGTGATGGATAGAATTGTACATTGCTCATGAGAAATGTGCAGCTCTTTCACGTAACGCGTAACGCACGACGGTGGGCAGCTATTCATGACCGCAACTCAATTCGTATGGGTATTGAGTAACCTGTAGATGCCGTTTGCACATTACCCTTGAGTGGTGAACGGTGTTAGCAGATAACTGTGTACATTAAAGAGCATAAATATGTAATAGATGTAATCACTGAATTGGTGTATTTATTGTTAAGAGAGAGTAGTGTATTGATCGCTAGCAACGTGTAACCGCTGCCACATTCGCACTTAGCTTCAACAGCTTTTCTTATAGCTTACACGCACATAACAATAACCTTAGTGTGCCAAAAAAGAGTTACTCAAAAGACAGCGGCTACAGCTGCCTTCTTCCACATTTACTCTCTTTGTGTACATGACGTTCATCATTTCTCACGGGTAATGCGAAAGTGTTCGTTTCTCGTTTCCCGTGTCGATATGTATGGGTTACTCATTCTGTGAGTGGGTTTTCAATTGCTCACGAATTACGTACTCTGATATAAACAATTCTAAATAATAGACACTACTGACAATAAATGGAGAGAGCACATGGTCTCATGGCGAAGAATGGGCGCAAGTTCAGCAGGGCAGAACCTTTCACAATAAACTATATAGTTTGCGGGTCGCAGTAGCATGGATGACGTAACACCTCATTACCATTATTAAGTGATGGTCTCAAAAATGGCTTCGGCTAGATGTGATTAATTTTGCCATTTAAAAATCGTAATCTTTCAGTATTATTAATAACCACGTGCGCAATTAGTCCGGTCTACCACTAAAAGCTTCAAATTGGAATTGCTCCTTAGGGCATCCATCAACTGCTGCTCTATGTGCTTTTTAATTAACGAAAATTTGTTGAAAATATTACAAATATTAGGTAAAGGGATCATTTTTCACAAGTTGAATTTACTTCATACAAGTCATTTGTTTTCCTATTGGTTTAATTCGTCCCAATTGTGGCAGCTGCAAGGCGTAACATCAAGGACGACGTATTGAATTATTGCCCGACAAGTGGACGTGTCAAAACACTCTTCTTACATATAAACAAATCCACTAAGGTCATTTTCCAATAAAAATTCGTGTATTTGTAATATTTTTCAATAACCTTGCCACAGTTAGGACAACCACTTACAAAATTTATGATCTGGGATGACCCATTCTTTATATGATGTATTGATTTCTCCCACCAGTAGTCTATAGAGTAGAAGACGTTATACCGGCCTATTGCCCGATAAATGAACACGTCAGAAACATTCTGCTGACATAGCATAGTACTCATAAATCGACTCAATCCGTTTTACCGTGATTAATTGGTAGTTTTTAGTATACGTCAATAATCACGTTAACATAGGAATTGTTATGGAATTGTTATGGATCGAATTGGAATGGATCTTTTCAGTATATATAATAGGCTTCACAAATAGGGCGGTCCGATTTTGACAGTCTGTGAGGTCTATGTTATTTTGACGACGTTCGTTAAATCAGTTTTTTTTTTTTATTATTAAGCCTCAGAATGCGATATCACTATGTCATGTTCCACGTGAGGCACACTTGCGCGAAGTTTTAGCTTCCCAACTCAAACAGTGGGACACTTTTCATGATTGAAACATATACACAGAACTAACGGATGAACGGATTTTGGGTATGTTGTGGAGGAAAATAAATCCCAAACTATATCGTAGTTAAACTAATACAATATGCTGCAAATAACCTACCATTTTATCAAAATCGGGGGGAATCAGTTTGCATTTAAAAAAAAATATTTAGTTGTATTCAATATTGTTGTCGTTTTCACTTCGGAATAGGATATTTAACATTACCGATTTAATTTATCGTTTAGGTAACGTCAACCTAAAGCTTTTTTTAATAATAATTTAGTAATCTCACAGTTGATTCTATATGTATCAACATATCGTCTCACTCTAATACAAACAAATAGTTATGTAAGATAGTCACATTCGCTAATGTAATCTTGCCCAGTATCTAAAACAAACATGAAATATAAAAGTGGCAAAATGTGCAAGAGAACTAAATACGTTCAAGAGTGTAAATAGTGTTAAACATATCCTACTATCACATGCTTTGTTACTTAAACACTCAGCTACAGGGCACTTGAGTTGGGTATCGCAACTAGAACTGAATATAGGAATGCAGGATGCTCAATACTCCAAGTGCAGTAGTACTCTTGAAAACAGATAGAAGATACAAAAACAACACTATGGCAAAGGATATCCTTTAGAGTAGTCTGCGAAAAGTTTGTATAGTAACAGACAGCAGCGAAAGGAGTACATAAACATGTGTGAATATTTTTGCTAAAGGAGAGCGATTAAGAGGAAATCGTACGCTATCCGTATTAGAGGCACTTTTTAATGGATATTCTGTTCATGCTTTAAAACAAAGTATTTCAGGTTTAAATAGAGAGAAAAAGGTCCTTATTACAAATTAATATAGCGAACACAATTCCACAAATTAGTACACTTTGATCTTTACCAACATTTATGTCTGATTGGTTCCCCCACAGCGGCAAGATATTCGTTAGAAAAATTTTTTAAATAAGACTGATTTCTGCATTTTTGATAAATATCGTATAATAAATACGATAAATAATCATATAATAATATTTTACGATTTCAAACGTCAAGATTATAGTTGTCGAAATATCGACTTTTTTTTACAGAATCGGTATCCCGCCGTGTTTGAATCAGATCACTTCAACAAACTCGGTTTCCACCAAAACTTCTTTACAAAACTGGTAAACGGGTTATTTCGGGTTTTCTTATGACATAAAAAAAATATATATGGAGAAGTTATTCTGATTTTGAAATGACCATATTTTGAGAAAAAATAGCTAAATATTTTTTTTTTTTCATAAATTTTTTTTTCGTTAAAAATTAGGAAAAGGTGATTTCTGGCTACTTGCAGTTTACAAAACGCTGTTATGGAAGATGAAACTTGGAACAGTGATTATGATCCGTAAAGAACTGAACTATCAAGGGAACATGGCGTCAAAGTAGCTCAAAATTGGCAATTTTCTTCGATTATTGTAGTGTTGCGCATTATAGGTTCATTTCATTGATCCAAATTGTCAAAAGCAAATAACATTTGAGTGTTATGAATCTTTTGAGTGAGAGTTTTCTCAAAGGCGGCCCGGTTTTTGGACAGATAACAACTTCGATTTGCACCATCATAAAGCGGAATTTCACACTGCGCTATTTTTTCATGGGGTTATCGCAAAAAATCCAATATTATAATTTTCAGGTTATCTTAAATTTACAGATCTGCTCTAAAACAAGCAAAGATTCCATTTTTGTACCTTCAGTTGAAGCAATGAAGATATATATTATTTGATATATATTCAGAAGAAATCGTTTAAGATATAAAGCCTGTTTCACGACTTTATAAGTCGACTGAAAGAAGTCCCCTCTGCCAGGTTGTTTGGCTCGTAGAAACGACAACTGCCGTTAGTATTTGTGAAACTTCTTGAAACTTGATACAGTGTAATATTTTGTCAGATCGTAGCCAGAGATTGCATAAGAACAATGTTGAATCGCATCATTTAATATTTCCCATATAAATTAACCAATTTTTCGAAATTAAAAGATTTCATTTACATTTCAATTCATACACAACAGCAACCATGATTTTCATTCATTATCTTGACTTTAGTAAATCTGAAAAAATGGATCAATTGACCATATATTTTTTGGTACCTCACATGATCAATTTAACACATATATAAATTCATATCTTCTACTAGGCCCCAACAAATTCAGCCGAATTTGGTTCACATTGACTTTTGCTAAAGCAGAACCGTACAATAAAAATGGATCCATACAATTTTATCCCTCGTATGCGACTATAAAATATTGTTTAACAGAATTTAAACGAAGCCGTGCGAGCTGCCATGATAAACACCGTGGTGGTCAACCAATTGAGGTGCTCACGCCAGACACAGCTGAGAAAATCCACAAAATGGTATTGGATGATCGTTGGCTGAAGATACGTAAGCTAGCCGAAATGATAAGCAATTCAAAAAGTGATATACATTGTATATTAACCGAAGATTTAAAGATGAGAAAGCTGTAGGCAAGAAGGGCGCCGCGATTGCTTTCAATAGAGTAAAAATAGTGTGTTGGAGATGTTTAAATAGAGTGTTTTGCAGAGTTTCACCGCAATAAAGCCGAATTTTTGCGTCGATTTATAACGATGGATGAGACATGGGTCCATCACTTCACATCTGAAACAAACAGTCAAAACAGTGGACTAAAATGGGAGAATCGTGTCCAAAAAAGACGAAGGTAGTTCCATCTGCAAACAAGGTCATAGCGTCTGTTTTTTTGTTATGCATATGGAATTATTTTTATTGATTATCTTCAGAAAGGAAAACCCATCAACGGGAAATATAGTGTTGATTTATTCCAGCGTTTAGGTGATGAATTTATGGAAAAGAAAAAAGGAAGTATTTTTCATCAAGACAAAGCTGCAGTTCACACATCCACTGTTGCGATGGTCGGAATTAACAAACTAAAGTTCGAATTGATTCATTCCATACCTTATTCGCCGGATTTAGCACCCTCGGATTGTTTTCAATTTCCAAACTTGAAAAAATGGATCGAAGGTAAAAGATTTTTTGATGGTGTTTTAATGGTAAACAGGATAAGAAGGTATTGAATATTGCTGGAAAAAAGTCTATCGAGCTAAAATGAGATTATGTTAAAAAGTAAAGGAAATGTTTCCCAACTTTTTTGTGTCTTTTTTTGTTAGGCCGGCTAGCTTCGGGATCGCTCTCGTATCTTCTACACATTTACGCCAATTTTAAACAAAACTGATGCGTATTAAAAGTAGTGTCAAAGAATGAAAATGGAGCACATTGTCTCTCCCTTTCGAGTTTTCCATATATATGTAAATTAATATATACAAGTATTCTTTGATTCATATCATTCAGGCAATTGCGTTAAATTCCGGAATTAAGCAACGCCGTCATTGCTACTACTTTCTGTACAAACTACTTAATTTGACCCATATATGTCTAGCTGTATATCTTTAATACTGTCGCAGTAAATACATTAGTTCGTAGTATTTACCGACCAATCGTGGCGCTATGGTTACATTACAATCATTTGCATGATCGCGGGTTCAATTCCGTATATAGCTACCTATCATTATTTGAGCGGCGGTTATTTCAATGTGTCTGATGACACCAATAGTATTCGACAAGTCTAGTAAATGCTTCTCAAACTGTAAAGTTCGGAATCGTGCGTAAATTGTAGGTTTCGTTGAGTGAACTTTAAAAAATATAATGTGTGTAAGCTCACTGAATATGAGACGTTGTCTAGCGACTTACAGCGTACCTTCTACCACTCCGCACACTTTTGCACCAAAGCAAAAGGACGTAGGGTGAAGATATTTATAGATCAGTTCACCTAACAGAAATTTTTGGTTATTATTGCACTTACATATTTCGTCAGAAGGTTTTAAAGAATATTGTGTTAATACAAAAATATCTACTATTACAAATAGTATAAGATAGAACCCAGTATAACTACGTTTCTTTACTTACCTTTCTCTATGATGCTGGTCGTGGGAAATAAATGAAAAGAAATAAACTTTACCCTTGAAATTACATCACAATAACACTAATTTCTCTGTTACCTGCTTACCCTACTTTTTCTCTACTCTGCAGTGATTGTAAATCAATTTTTCAAACTTACAAAACGCAAAATTAGGTGGAAACTAAATAAAAAATCAATTTATTATTTACATTTTCAACACTGCTAAAACCCGCTCCTTAAGTTTTTTCTGTTCCTTTGAAACCCTGTTGAAAGAATTAAGGTAGCGAAACAATCAGTTTGAAATTTTGCGTGATTTCCTTTACAGAAGTTAGTTTCTTTTTCTGTTGTCTGTGTCCTTAACCTGTCTTAATGTATCGTCTTTGGTTTTTCCCTTCAATATATTTCGCATTACTGGCAGTAAATCTTAACTTTTGTTTTTAGGGGTTAACACTTCAACGGGAGTGAAAGCTAAACGTAGACGATTAATGACAGGCAAAATAAATTTATTCCATTTTCATCCATTTGGCTTTCGTTGAACGTCTTACATTCTATTAAAGTTTAAAACATAGGATGCTATTTAACTTTGTTTCCCTTTAAAGATATATAATATTGTACTTTGTGTAAAACTATATTTTTGGTCATTTATGATACTATAAGGCATATTATCAAACAAAATAAAAATTGAAAATGCAAATAAGTGGACAAGCGTACCGATTCAATGTCTTACAATTGAATGTATCAAAAACGGTTTCATTGCAATCGTAATCAGTATTTTTGGTTTAACCCAATAACCACGCCCACATTTGTTATTATAACTTACAAATGTAAACAAAATAGAGTAACCCATTCCAGCATTCCAGTAACCCATTCCAGCGCCACCCAATGTTGGTTTTGAATAACGAGTAAATGGTATAAAAGTTGGATTTAGTCCTTGTACGAGTACATTTTTTTCTCCGACTGAATCAATGTGTTCCACTTGTGATACCATGGTATCATAGAAGACATACCGACTTATGGGAGTGACATAAATATTTGTCAATATTATGTATTTATTATTATTCTCAAGAAAAGTCGCCATAAGTTCGACCGGACCACAGCATATATACATCACCTACGATGTACTAAGTCATTGTGTTATAAGTGGAAGTAACAAAAATTTCTTCCAATTGACTTATATTCTATAATTTGTCGACCCGGTGTGCGCTGCAATACCGTGATGAAAATGGAATAAAATCAATTATAATCGTATAATAATGGAGTAAAACACCTTTTATAATCGCATAACTCTATTCCCTACCTAAACTATGATGGAAAAATACTGAATAACGCAACTATTTGCTCAATCCAATCCTAAATAATATGATTCGGTCGATAATTTAGTAATATCAAATTTTGTTGTTTTTCATTTCTTATTTCTTAGTACAGGGTGGCGTAATAGAACGTGCATATTGCATCATCTTTTTTTTCCGGGGTAGAAAAGGCGCGGGCGGGGGCGCCTACATCGTTGGGTTGGCGGACTCATGGAGTTTTAGTCGTTATGAATCACTTCGACGGGAAGCGTCGCGCATTTTGCGTGCGCGCATTTTACGAGAACTCTCGTTCATATATTGCTACTAGGCGACAATATTGTGCTGAATATGGACTACGGCGAATTAGTGAAGCTCCGAGTGCTAATTTAATTAAAATATGGGTAAAGCGTTTTGAAGATACCGGTTCCACATTTAAACCACAAGCAAATGGTCGCCCAAGAACATCTAGGACCGAAGACAATGTTGAAAGAGTTATGGAGTCAGTACGAGAAAATCCACAAATGTCGACTCGCAAGAGATCGTCTGTTTTACAATTATCGCGACAAAGTTTGCAACGAATTTTAACATTGGATCTTAAACTGCATCCATATAAGCTGCAATTAACACAAGAATTGAAAGAGTCTGACTTCATAGCAAGGCTCGCATTTGGTAATGAAATGCTTAATCGATTTTCCAATTTTGACAATATCCTTTTCTCTGACGGAACGCTATGTTAAGATGTTGGATGGATTTTTGGCTCCAGAAATTGAAAGTTCAAGAATAGTGAATTCCAGAACTTGGTTCCAACAAGATGGAGCTACCTGTCACACATCAAATGACTGCATGGCGGTGGTGAAGCAGATGTTCCCTGGCAGACTGGTTTCGAAAAGAGGTGATATCCCATGGCCCCACGTAGTCCAGACTTGACGCCTCTTGACTTTTTTTTGTGGGGATACCTCAAACACAAAGTCTACAGTAATAATCCAAGAAACATTGTTCAGCTCAAAGAGAATATCCGTGGTGAAATGGCAGCCATTACACCAGTATTACTGAAGAAAGTTTTCAATAATTTTCGTTTGCGGTTAGAGGAGTGCCGCCGTAGAGAGGGTCACCATTTAGATGATGTTATTTTTAAAAAATTAACTCCATTTATTACTCTACAATGCCTTAGATTTATTTTAACCATATATTTTGTATTTATTTTTTAATCTATTTTTTAAATATGCACGTACTATTGCGCCACCCTGTATATGCAACAAATTTCATGTATTTAACTGTAATAGTTTATAAGATATGGAGACTTCACGACAGTTGGTCTATTAGTTTAGATGCGTATTTAGAACAAATATGCTAATATACATACTTTAATTTTTGTATATATAAATGTAGATGTAACATGAAGTATTAAAACAAATTAAAAAGGGTTTGGCATTTGAAAAGTTTGATTAAATCCTTGTAACCAATTTTTCCCGGTTATTACAATTGCCAGTTGAAAAATGCACAAAATTCCGAAGCTAAATGAAGGTCTTGCATGGGAAAATTTATCCCCAATGAACCGTAGTCGCTCACTTGTTGAAAGTTGTACCGACTCATCGGCATCGGCAGTTTTGTTTGTGAGCCAATCAAAATGTTTCAATATTTCTACAAAATTGTTAGAAACGCCTATAAAAATTATGGTGAAATCTGAGGAAAGATGTATCTCATCTTTAAAAGAGTGACACTTGCAACGAAATGAGAATAAAAGCTTGCTAAATGTACGAGGGCGGACCCAAAAACCAGCCGACTTGTTGTATGAAGTGCCAATAGTTTAAAAAAGACTATTTTTGTAAAAAGTGGCAACCCTATAAAACATATGTTTTGGTTTCTAAGGCGCCACATATCTTAGTGTTTTTATTTGAGCCATCAACTGTAAACGATCCCAGTGAGTTTGTAAGCATGGAAAAAATTGGTCACCGTTGTATAATTCAATATTTTCATTGGAAAGGTCTCAGTCCAACCAATATTAAAGCCGATATATATTCTACTTTGGAGGAGACTGCTCCTCCGTTAACGATTCTAAAGTATTTTGCAGAAGAGTTTAAACAAGGTCGTACGAGGTGCCCGGACGAACACCGTTTGTGGTGGTAATGGTGTACTATTTGTCTCTTTTCTGTCTTCTTTTCCCCACTAAAAAGGCGAATTTCTTAAATATGCAAGATCGAACTTCCAAATTTTGTGATCGTACAGTTTTACGTTTTGAGCGGGTCATCACGCAGAAATTTTATTTATATAGAGAACAAAAAACGTACAGATTCTGCTAAGTTATTCGGTTACAGAAACACTAACACAGCACGAGGCTTGTTCGGCAATATAGAACAGGCAGTTATTTCAACTGAAATTGCTTTTCAAATTATAGAGGAGGGAGCAGGCTATTCTTAATGTTTTTAGCAGCAGGGAAAGGCGAAGTCAACAAGTTTGAAATATACTTATGGTAGCATAGAGACAATTAAAAAAAAAAAACCTACATAATTATTAACTCCGACTGTTCTCATAAAGAAGTTGTACTCCTCGGTTAACAAGTAATATAAATTTCAGACTATTGGTGAAATATCCCAAGATGTATATGAGTTCAAAAAGCCTTTATTCGTCCAAATCTATTTCATCGCCTTCAAGACATTACGTCCCGACACAAGAAACTTGTGCCAGGGTCTTATCCAATCCTCAAAGCATATCAAACAGACGCCTTTCGGTGTGTCCCTCAGAGGACGAAAGGATTGTCGCTGAATACCTTCAGTCGATTCCAAAAAGAGTGTGTTTTTGTGATTTTTGAATCTAAGAAATGGTCAGAAATCACACCGCAATTTCGGGGCATTATTAGTTGCATTTTTAGCGAAAACCCCATGAAGACCGTATGCAGTATGAGAAAACACATTGTCGTCGTGCAAAAACTAAGAGTTGTCTGCCCAAAAATTCGGCCTCTTTCTGCAAATAACTTTGACGTATTTCTAAAATGGACGCATGGTTCTAAACTATTATTCCTTGTTGATTGCTTGGGCCACCAGAAGAAATTTACAACGCGCAATATCATGATAAAGGAAGGAAACCGCTAGCAAGAGACGATTTAAGCGACTTTGGTGCGATATTTTCGGCCTTCCATCACTTTGGCACTACATTAACTTGATTAGTGGATTATTTTCTCATTATAGCCATAGAGCCAAATATCATGTTCTGTAATAGTGCGTTTTAAAGTGAGTTGGTAGTCAGAAATCTTCTCTTCATCGATTTTAATGTGACAGAATTTTTCGAAAAACTGATTGTTTTTGACATAAACCGGAATTTCGCACGTCTGAGGCCTAAAATACGATTTACAGTTTACTAGTTCGTTCCAAATGTGAACATCATCATCATCAATTCTAATCGATGATTTTGGAGCACCAAATTTTCTATTTGTTGGCCATCCAGGATGCTCTTCGTTGTTAATTCTAAGGCTTCCTGCAATGTTCTAAACATTTCCGACGAAGACACTTCGTTTCGTAAACAAAATTTATTATAACTTCTTTGCTTCACAGAATCACACTATGCAAAAATGTATAAACTTTCTTTTTGACTTGTACAATATCAAGCTCAAACACCAATGGCATTTGTCATGCGAAATTTTGGATTGAAATTTGTCGCAGTGTTATCATCGTAGAGGAGAAATATTTCAGAAATTCGATATTAGCGCCCAATTAAAATTGAAAACTAGTAAAAGGGTGATTTTTTATTCGTAAAAATCGAATAAAAAACTCAATTTTGCATCATATATTAAGCTTTTTTTTATTGGAATCGACAAATTGGTCTCTGCCAATTAATTTTTAAAGACAATTTCATGTAAATGTTGTCCGCGGCTCCGTCACAAAAAGTTTATTCGGAAGGTCCAATTTTTCGTCACTTTTTCGAGCATGCCTGTATTCCACGAATGGAATGTGTTATGTTATCCTGTAAGGCTCCAATAGTGTTAGGCTTGTCCACATAGACTAACGGCTTGACATAATCCCACAAGAAATAATCAAGAGGTGTTAAATCGCAAGATCTTAGGGGCCAACTCACAGGGTCAAATCGAGGGATAAGCTGCTCACTAAATTCATTCCTCAACATATCCATTGTTTCACGAGCAGTGCAGCATGTTGCACCGTCCTGATGAAACCACATGTCAATCAAGTTCAACTCAGCCAATTAGGGCAAAAAAAATCGCAGAGAACGACAACGAATTGACATTTCACGATCGTCATTAAGTTAAGGCATGTACTCGTACGATATCGCCTGGTATTACCTCAGGCAGCATTCTATACGAGACGATTATTTCATCTACATTTGTATGCTTTTGTGTGCATAACATAAGAGGCTATGTGAATGTTTGCCTGAGCTATTGAGCTGCATATTTGTAAAGTTCCACACGTCGAACTGTTGCAGGTGGTCTAAGGATTTGTTGCCATCTCCAGTAAAGTTCTTATTTCGCCCGTTGTTGGCATTACTCTCTTGTGTATGCATACTGGCATATCTTAAGATGAAATCAGTGTAAAATATTTTCATATTGGCTCCTACTGAAGTGTTTGCTTTATTCCCGTCGTCATTTATCAGGTTCATTGAATTTTTTATTGTTAGGTAAATACAAAAATATAAAGATCAATGGTCGGACAGATTCTAACATTTGTGTCATGAACTTTAACGAAAGTGATAGAGAGTATGATAAGATAAATAGTATTTGCATTGGTAGCAAAAGGGGTGCGATGTGATCAAATTTACTAAATCGAATAATTCAACCCCATTTAATTGTTGATTAAAAATATGTAAAATAATAATGATTGAAAAAATGTTTGGCATACTTTTAAGTATGCCAAAGAGTTTTCTCTTACTCTCATTATGTAAATCCAAGTAAAACACAGTTTATATTTTTAAATTTGCAGAATAACTTAAGAATTCTTACAAATAAATACAAAAGGATGATTTTTAACCGTAGCTTTTTTTAGATCGAATAAAATACTCAACTTTGCATCATATATTAAAATAAATTGGTCTTCGCTATTTAGTTTTTAAAAATAATTTCATGTAAATGTTGTCCGCGGCTCGCCTCAAAGTGTCCATTCCGAAAGTCTAATTTTTCATCACTTTTTCGAGTATTTCGGTCTGTATTCCACGAATGACGAATATTATGTTATCCTGTAAAGCTCCACTAGTGTTCGGCTTGTCCACATGGACTAACGACTTGACATAACCCCACAAGAAATAATCAAGAGGCGTTAAATCGCAAGATCTTGGGGGCAACTCACAGGGCCAAATCGAGAGATAAGCTGCTCACCAAATTCATCCCTCAACATATCCATTATTTCACGAGCAGTGTGGCATGTTCCACCGTCCTGATAAAACCACATGCCAACCAAGTTCAACTCAGCCAATTGGGGCAAAAAAAAATCCTTTTGGTTGAGTAACACATGCCCAATCGCTGAGAACGGCGACGAATGACATTTCACGATCGTCATTAACACCGGACGCTACGACTGCAATATTTTCTTCGGTACGCGCTCAACGCATGCGACTCGATGGTTTTATGTCCAGGAAAGTAAATTTGCTGCAAAATTTGGAGATAACAGCACGAATTGTTGATTCGGCAGGTCGATTATGACGACCATAAAATGGTCATATCAAACGATGCACATTTGTCACAGGGCACGAATTTTGATAATAAATTTCCACGATTGGTAATCGTTGCTCGTTTGTTAGTCTTTCCATGATGAAATGGCAGAGTATACTGTACACTTTTCAGTTTGACAGATGACGTCTGGATGCCATTACTAACCAGTGCTGCCAAAACTTAAATCTTAAAAAATCAGCCTATACTTTGTTTTTTGTTTACTCAAGTTCAAATGGGGTTCAGAAGTTTTAGCAGAATGACATTCTCATGATGCCAGGCTGTCTGTATAGCTATTTCATCAGCAGACTTGGTATAAAAAAAAACAAAAAAAAAGCAAAAGTTCTAATATATAATTCGGGCTAAAACTAAACAGATGAATGCACATCAGTTTTACTTTTCGGATGCAGTAGAATTGCTTTTTTTAGAGTTATGGCTTAAAATACATCTTATATCGGTTAGCAAAGAACTCCAGTGTTTCAACTCTAATCGACTACAAAAAAACTACTTTAACAATAGTAAATTGCAAATTTGTTTATCTTTTTTTGATTTCTTTCAAGATATCTCAGCATTTGCTTTTTAGTGTGACATCACACATCATTATATCGCTTGATTTACGAAATTTGAAACATTTCATGGGATTCTATTTCAATATAAAATGTTGAATATCGGTGTCAATTTAAACCTTGTGATATGCAACATAAACTCTATTCACTGTATTCCTTCATGTTCTCAATTTCCCAACACAATCGCTTGCAAATATACTCGTATAACTTGCATCTTGCATAAGGTTGAAGTTTATTGATATTATCAATATAGCAATAATTGAAAACAAAATGGTTGTGGATTCATGCCATGAATATTAAGTGCTCAAAATAGAGAAAAAACACGGATAGTAAAGGATATTTCTAATGTAAATATTTGTGAAGAAAACACAATTTTTAACACATTCACATGGCAACAGATTTAGCAGGCATTCGAGTGTACACATTTGTGTATAGAAGTGAACATGTTTCGCATGTTAAAGGAAAATGCCTGTTTGCTTATTCCGATGCCAGAAATGAGCTATGAAAAGGACATCGAAAAACTCTTATTTTTTAGGCTCCTCATGGCATAAGAATATCTTTAGAAGGCTGTAAAGGTCAGCAGATTTCACAAAGTTTTGCTGATGTTCAACGAGATAAATGGTTGTGAACGTAAGCAATGATGTCATACAATAGTGGGTTATTTGAAGATTGCTATATTTATTAACTGACAATGACCCTTTAACATTTGCAAATTGTTCATAGGCCAAACACATTGAACAGTACTATAATTAAGCATTTGTTATATGCTTGTGTCATGGCCTTATAGTTAACCATCCTCCAGATGCTATGCAGTCTCGGCCACAGTTTGAAGCCGGTACAAAATTCTCGGAGGTGACTGGGAAGGTTATAACGATGAGCGGTGGCTCAGAGATCGACTCATGTCAGTTTTTTTTGTTATCAGAGAAATATATTTTAACTGAAATAGAGCTACATTTCAGGCATATTTACGGGGTGTGTTCAAAAAAAAAAGGGTGAATTTTCAAATTTCCCGGGCTACGTACATTCGGCTTTAGATTATTCCTTTTATGTTGGTACAGTCTTCTCGAAGATATATTGACGGTTTTGTCCACATAAAATTTTTAGTTTGTTTGTACGAGGCATAAATAAGACAAGTTTTTTGCGTGTTACGCGATTTTCTGCTATCGAAAAAAATGGATCAAAGAAGTTGCATTAAATGTTGTGTAAAAAATAGAATTAAGTGCTTAAAAACACTTGAGATGTTGACAGAGAGTACTCTGAGTCAAAAAAAAAAATGTTTACAAGTGGTACAAGCTTTTCACAGAAAGTCGAAAAGATGTGAATGACGACGTTAGCTCTGGACGCCCCAGCACATCAACAACCGATGAAAATGTTGAGAAAGTCAAGAAAATTGTTATGGAGAATCGTCGAATCACAACTATAGAAGTTGCTGTGGATGTCGCCATATCGTTTGGCTCATGCCATGCAATCTTTTCGGAAATTTTGGCCATGTAACGTGTGGGTGCGAAATTCGTTCCAAAATTGCTGAATTTTGACCAAAAACAACATCGCATGAGCATCGCTCAGGAATTGTTGAATGATGTCAACTATGATTTAAATTTGCTTAAAAGGGTCATAACTGGTGGCGAATCATGGGGATATGGTTATGACATCGAAACCAAAGCCTAACCGTTCCAAGGGAAGAGTCCAGGAGAGCCAAGACCAAAAAAAGCACGCCAAGTTCGATCAAATGTCAAGGTTTTTCTCACTGTTTTCTTCGATTACCATGGCGTAGTGCATCAGGAGTGCTTACCACAAGATCGTACGGTAAATAAGGAGTATTAACTTGACGTTATGCGCCGTTTGTGTGAAGCAATATGAAAAAAACGGCTGGAATTGTGAAAAAATCATGCCTTTTGCTTTATGATAATGCACCTGCTCACTCATCTTTGCCTGTGAGAGATTATTTGCCTAAAAACAACACCATTGTCATGCCTCAGCCACCATATTCACCAGATAAAACCGAATCGCCGAGAGAGCTCAAGGGGATACCAAAAAGTGCATATCAGTACTGCTTCAGGGATTAGAAAAAACGCTGGCACAAGTGTATTATGTCTGAGGGAGACTAAAATAGAAATTGATGAATAAATAAATGTGTATTTTTTGAGAAAAATGAAAATTCACCTTATTGTTTGAACACACCTCGTATTACACTTTTGGTGGAGCTGCCCCAAGTAAAGTATTTGTTTATGAAAAATTGCCAGCCTTCAGACAATCCCCAGATCGATGAGGAATGTCCTGCTAACATACATATTTGTAAGATGGCACTGGATGATGACCTGGACAATATCCCTCGGGTGCACAGCGTCACAAATATTACCTTAAGCTAGTTCAAATCGTCAACAACGATACTTGATTTCACATACCCTCCAGGTATGTTGTACTGTCCGTTCGTCCTCTGTTAATGAAATAATTCATATGTTTGCATTACATGCCAATGTCTCGAACATTTGTGTTTTTGTTCTCATAATTTGTGACATTTTTATAATCGGCCTTGATTGATCACAAAAATATATGTCCAACTCATTTACATTTTTTTAATCGGCCTTGATCGATCACAAAAATATCTGTCCTGTTCATTTATTTGAACTTCAAATGGTTCAGCACAAAATAGTTCTTAACACATTTCAGCAATTCTTTAAAACTCAGTGCGATAAAACCGATTAACCAATTATCGGTTTCGATTTTGATTACTCTAGCAGCACTTACTCGTATTTTATTTGTGCTAAGATTTCAATATTCTTTTCTTGCTTACATTCAATGCGAGCACTAAAATCAATATCTGCAGAAAGTTATGTAAATTGCACTTCCAGTTATCTATAGTTGCCTCCATCTCATTGAAATTGCGATTGATGTCTATGGAAGTGATTGCAAGCTCTCTAAGGAGAATTTCAAATCCGCAAACATTTCTCCAATTCCTCCCTAAGCAATTCCAAGTGATTACAAATCCATTGAAATCTTAATTAGATGCATTTAGATTGGATGCCAAGATACCTAAAAAGGTCTGCAAGCGCTGAAAGATATTTGTGCAGTGAAATGGATATCAATTGCAATAACCGTCAAAGGAGTTTAATATCTTATTAGTGTTTTGAAGGGAAAATCTAAAAATCTAAAGGAGTTTTATAGGACTTAATATTAAACACATATTTTTCGCTACAAACATAATGAATACAATATCTGGATTCAATTTGTATTTGTTACCTAATAAAAATTTGGGCGTGCTTCATGGCCAGCTATGGATACAACAATAACACATTTCTTTTTATATACAGAATGTTACACAAACATTTTTCCTTCGCAGGTGGTAAAAACCTTGATGAGATGTGAGATGTGGGCTCCAATGTTTTTTGCTGCTGAATCAATGGGTGTAAATTGTAATCAATTTCTTAAGTGGTTATTTCTAGAATGGAGAAACTACCAAATCCTAAAGAAAAACGTCACGCGATCCATACCCATTGAAATCTTTGGACTTCTGATTACTTTACACACTCTCTACCTGTATGAGAATAGTTATATTGTATGTGTATATGTTATAGTTACAGTGTTGCGCAAAACAAAACCAACTAAATGTACTCCAGACTATAAATATATAGTTTTCATAAAAACAAAATATTTAAAACAAAGCTTCCCATTTATTTTCACAGAGGCATTATTAAGCTATAAAATCAATACATTACAACAACAATAACATTTGAGTTTAAAAGAAATATCAAAAAAAAAATGTACAGCAGAGCCGGAATTCACTTGCGCAAAACAATAGCAACAAAATCAATATTTTGTGTATCCGCCCTTGTTTTTAATAACATCTTCGCACCTTTTTGGCATCGAGGCAACTAATGAATAAAAACAATCCTTCGGAAGGTTTTCCCACTCAGTTTTCAACTTGTTGAATAACTCCTCTTTGTTGGAAAACCGATGTCCTGCCACTCTCCTTTTAAGGATGCCAAAAAGGTTTTCAATAGGATTCAAATCAGGTGATTGTGCCGGCCAATCAAGAGTTTATATTTTATTGTTTGTTAGCCACTCTTTTGTCATTTTCGATGTGTATTTCGGATCGTTATCATGTTGAAACACCCATCGAAGTGGCATATTCCACTCTGCATGGGGTAGCATTTGGTGTTGTAGTATGGCTCGATATCCCTCACCGTTCATTATTCCATCTATTTTATGAAATGGACCAGGTCCTTGAGCCGAAAACCATGTCCACACCATTATATTTTTTCACCACCATGCTTTGCAGTGACGATGATGTTCTTGGTTTTAAGATGTTGTCCTCTTTGTCGCCTGACGGTCTGCATTCCACCCGATTGAATTAGATTAAATTTTGATTCATCGCTAAACAGTACTGTCCTCCACTTATTTACTGACCAATTGCGATGTCTTTTAGCAAATTTTAACCTTTTCCAAAGAAATAATAGTAATATTAATACAGCATTACACTAAAAATAAAAACTCACTTATTTTTTATATGCCTTATTGTAAGCAATGGTTTTTTGGCTGGTCTGTAATTTTTTAAATTGTTTTCTACAGCTTGTCTTCGTACTGTACTGTGATGAATATTCAGTTTTAAAGATGTTACAGTTGTTTTTGACGAAATAAACGGATCTTTCTTTATCATCTTAACAATTTCACGGTCTGTCCGAGTTGAAGTTTTTCGAGGTCTTCCACCTAAATGTTTGGTTTTCATTTCTCCTGTCTGTCTTTACTTCTTTATCAACCGGCAAATGGAGGATATATTAATTTTAAATTTTGGTGCTATCTCTGCTTGCTTCATACTACCTAAAAAGTCATTAATTATTTCACTTTTTAATTTGTCTCCAAACTCTTCCCTCGCCATGTTCTTAACGTCGTTAATATGCAAAGATCGTTGACAGACTGAATCAAATATTGCACAAATTGAAAGTATTTTACGGCAGCTTCTCAAAAACATTGTAAAAGTACCGCTAGATCGCATCCTTTTTAAACCTATTCTCTTCTTTCTCTACTTTGTTGCTATTGTTTTGCGCAAGTGAATTCCGGCTCTGCTGTACATTTTTTCATATTTCTTTTAAACGCAATTGTTGTTGTTGTTGTAATGTATTGGTTTTATAGCTTAATAAAACCTCTGTGAAAATAAATGGTAAGCTTTGTTTTAAATATTTTGTTTTTATAAAAATTATATATTTATAATCTGGAGTACATTTAGTAGCTTTTGTTTTGCGCAACACTGTATATATGTATGTACACATATGGTTAAAATAATAACTACACCCTATATTTTTTTAAAGGCACGTAGACAAAAATTTTGTTTAAATTAAAAGAAAAAACAAATACTAATTTCTTTCGTAATAACATTAGAAATAAAATTAATACTAAACCAATAACAAAAAACAAAAATTAAATTCTGTATTTTTCAAAAAGTAAGAAATTAATCAGAAAACATAATAAGTACACTTAGTTAAAATAAGGAAAAAAGTAAAAAAAAATCAAGTTTTTTCTGTTAAATTGGCTGAGTTTCGTTAAAAGCCGGTACATCCACATTTATTTTTAATTATTTTGTTGATTTTTTTTGCCATGCTGCCAACAAGCTTACTGCAGCTTTCTACTGGTATTTCATATCAAGTTTTCGGAACAAAATTCCATAACCGATCCTTATTTTTAAGAACCTTCTTTCCAAATCTTTATTTCAACTCTTTCCAAAGATTTTCAATGGGATTTAAGTCCGGAGATTGACTTGGCCAGTCAAGAAGGGCAACATTATTATTAGAAGTATGCTTCGGATCATTATCCTGCTGGAATGTCCATCTAAGAGGCATACTTACCACAGCATAGTTCAACATCGTATTTTCCAAGATATCTTTGTAATGGAATCTATTCATAGTATCGATAATTCGATGTATCGGACCGACACCATAGCACGAGAAACAACCCCACACCATAATATTGCCGCCCCCCGTGCTTGATGGTCTTCTTTGTAAAGCGACTATGGAATTCCTTACCCTTAGGGCGTCGAACATTCCGGGCACACGTTTCCATTACATACATACATTACATTTTACATTACACATTAATGCATTGCATTACATGTACATTAATACATTAATTTTAATTTCATTGCCCCCCAAAATGTTTCGCCATTTTTTTTTTTCATCGTCTCCTCCGGACCAATTGGAATGACTTCTTGCAAACGCCAATGCGGCCTTTAAATTTTTTTGTCTACGCAAAGGAACTCTTCTGGCTGTCCGTCCTGGTAAATGTGCTTCTTGTAGTCCATGACGAACCGTTCGCGATGAAATTACATTTCCAATTTTGGCTGACTTTTTGACTTTTTTTTGAGTCTTCCGCGAGTTTGGATGGGCTTTTTAGGCTTTAAAGCATTTTGTAAAAAAAGTAGCGACCGATTCATAGGTTTTGCTATAGAACGAAGACTTTGGCTACTTTCTCTTAGTCTTGAAATAATTTTTCTCACAATGACTTTTTCGATTCATGGCTGATTTCTTTTAATAAAATATTTGGTTATGTAGAAGATAAACAACAGTTAAATAACCAGCCTTTCCAAAAAGACTACAACAGACTGCGACAATATTAAAGAATTGAGAAATGTATTTACTATTTTGACCAAGTACTGAAATCACACCTGAAAAAAACGAACTCACAATAAAAACAACGTTGAAGTCCCAGTTTTGTCGTTACTTTTAAAGGCATTGCCATATTAAAGTTATTTGATTGAAAAAGATTTGCCATGTTTACTTTCCGTTAAGGCAACTAAAATTAAACATAAAGCAAATATGAGCAGGTGTACTTATTTTTTACTTATGATGGTGGTCATATGTAGCACCTGACGAGTCAGAGCAAGCTACAAAGAAAAGTGTTGATGCAGTTTTCTTTGAAATATAATTTTATTAATATAATACCAAAACGCCTAATTACTTTACTATGAACTTAGAGAATTATTTATGAAAAACCAAAAAAAAAAAAAAACACTGACAAAAGTCAATGTATGGCCACCTTATTATTTTTTTATATTATTTTATGGTTCTAGAAAATAACGGAAATACACCGTTTTTCGAATTTTACATTTAACCTCTTTTTTAGGCTTCGAATAAGTTGTCTTTAGGTTTATTTGGGATAGTTGCGAAAAATATTTCAGAGTGATAATGACTCCTCGATAAGAAATTTCAAGTGATGTGAGAAAATTAGTATCAAAACAAAGCAATAAAAAAAGACCTTTTAGTGAAATATCAAAACTGTTGAATTAAAGCAAATCAACAGTTCAAACAATATTTTAGAACCTTAAAAAAAATATTTTAGAACCAGTACAATTGAAAATAAACCGATTTTAGTTTTATTATAAAAGAAGCGGACAAAAATTCCAAAGTATTTGCCACAAAGTTGGCCAAAGATCTAGAAACTAGTTCAAATGTGATCGTAAATCTAAGAACTATTAAAAGATGTTTAAATAGTAATGGCTTCTATAGCAGAACTTTACGCAAAAAATATAAGCGAAAAAAATTCGTAACCTTCGCATATTACGAAACGGCATATTACGAAAGGAAATGATTTCCGGGAACGAGTTTTGTTAACAGACGAATCAAAATACATGGTGTCCGTCGGAAAGGTACACTAATTTGTTTCGCCGTCATTTTGATAAACATTAGTTTTGATGGTTTATGTTTGGCAATCGTGAAGCAGAGACGTGGAAAATTTATTATGGAAAAATATTCGATAAACCAACGTGTTTTAATCGTTACAACATTATATCAAAATCAATCATCGGTTACTGTGACAATGAGAAAGCAGCTGATAGGGCCAAGCATGGCCCACAACGTACTGCCAGATCGGCTGAAAACATTACTACTGCTCAAGAAAGTGTTCAAAACAATCCATCAACTTCAATTCGACGGCGTGCTCGGGAGCTTGGTCTTCAAAGAACATTTTTGGCCACAATTTTGCACAAGGATTTGCATTTGTTTCCATTTAAGATTCAGTTGACACAAGAGCTTCTTCCACAAGACCATTTACGCCGCCGTACATATGCCAACAGAAAGTTACTGCTCGTCCATGACAACCCCGATTTTCATGAAAAAATCATAATGAGTGACTAGGCAAGCACATTTTCATTTGAATGGATATGTGAATAAACATAATAGTCGGTTCAGGGCAACGGAAAACCCTCAAATTATTCATCAGTCACCTGTGCATCCATTAAAAGTGACAGTCTGGTGTGCAATTTGGTCAGGAGGAATCATTGGACCTTACTTCTTTGAAACTGAAAACGGCGTAACGGAAACTGTCAATGGGGAGCGATATCGTGATATGATTGACAACTTTTTAGCGCCATAACTGCATGCTTTGGGTTTGATTAACATGTGGTATCAACAAGACGGTGTCATATCGCACACAGCCAGGATTACAATTGAATTACTGCGAGATATCTTTCCACAACAAGTTATTTCAAGAAATAGTGATGTTAATTGGCCTCCACGGTCGCCTGATTTGACTGCTCCGGACTTCTTTTTGTGGGGATATCTGAAAAAACAAGGTTTATGCAAACAACCCGGAAACGCTTGAGCAACTCAAAGAAAATATTCGTGGTAAAATTGATGAAATACCGCGTGAAATGTGTGAGAATGTAATGAAAAATGTGCTCAAAAGGGATCGCATGTTTGAGGCTAACAGAGGCGGACATTTATCTGATATTGTGTTCCAAACATAATTACCGACATCAAATAAAACATTTATCAATATAAGACCCATTCGCTTTCATTTACTCAAAAATTATAAACAAAGAAAGTAGTACACCTTCCCTACGGACACCCTGTACTTGCTATTAAATTGTGGAGAAGATATATTCTAACATTGTAATTTAATCAAATCGGTCTAAATGCTAAAAATTGCAATCAAGAATAAAAATAAATTAAAATTCAAAATAAAATAAAATAGCAATAATTCTTTGAAATACTGACGAAAATTGTTCGCATACCACCTTTTTGATGTGGGTGCTGGAAATCTTTGACAGCTATGAAATAACTTGCCCTTGAGAAATACAAAACGCATGACTCTCCAGATGTAGGGTAACATCAAACCATATCGAACACAATGAATAACACTTCGCCAACCTTTCTTCATCAATGCGATAAAGGGATAAATAGAAAATCACCACTTTTGTGTGTCTCCAACAATAAGCGTAACATTTATATGGCCATTTGCTTGTTTCATTTTGCGGTCATAATAAATTATATGCTTTCCTTGAGACGTGAGCGCTTTTTTTTATGTGAATTTAGGACCATGTTAGCCATTATGGACAATGTGAAAAAATGAACCCTAAAATTATTTGGTCATCGACAACAAATTGACGGTTTTTTTTATTTATTTTAGACCTGAGGGTCACCAAAACAAATAAACGGCATTAACTGCTTGTATGCTTCATTAAGTCAAGACGTTATTTTTCTTAAAAAAAAAAGTGTTCAACCACTTTGAAATCATGGTCATCAAAAGCAATGGAACGACTGATTTTCGAAATGAAGTCGGAAAAGACATTATCGTTCGTTCTTATGATTTCGCGTCTGTGCTTAAGAATATGCACAGACAAAAGTGAACAACAAAATGAAATCAGAAAGGAATGTTAAATTTTAGTCCTGTAACAGATTAGCGGAACGAATTTATTATATAACAAAATCCTTAGTTAGAACAAATAAATACTAATCTTATAAAAGGACTAACCAAATTCCAGACGCAAATAAGTTGCTCGTTTCAAAATGGCCTACACTCTTCGGTTCTAATCTGCCGCCTTATTTTCATTATTGGCCTTCTATGAGGATGAACCGGCTTTATAAGTTCAACTTTTTATTTTTTGGCAAAATTGTCGCTTGAAAATAAGGTCGGCGTTCTTCTTATTCTCCTTATAACTTTAATTCAAAGCCGCATTTTTACTCGCTGCGGCTTTATTTTGCTTACGAGAGAAATTTTGGTTATCTAGTCCGTAATTAATTTAAAAACTAATTTTAAATATGTTTTTATTAATTAAAAATTTAATTATAAATATATTTTTATGATCACAAGACAGCAGCAAAAATGTAGAGAGAATTCTACAGCTTAAATAATTTAGCATCTATTAGAGTTCGCTATTCAAATAAGTTCAGTATAGTTTTTGAGATACAAATAATGTTGCAAAAATAGAAAAACCTATAGTTTTTGACCATTTAAAAGGCTATAACGCAAGGAATTCAATATAAATCAGTCAATGATATTGATTTGAAAGCCATTATGTTTTCAGTAATATCTCCTCTACTTTTCGATTTTTACTGTGATGAATGTTAGAAAATTTTAATATGGCGCAGCGTTTTTTTTTTTTTTTTTTGGCTAATCAATTTTTTTACAAATGTTAAAATTTTTGGAAGTTTTTTCGAAACGCCAATTTAATTTAATAGCTAAAATTTGCTTTTGAGATATGTCCCAAATTATAAGAAACAAATATGTTATGGTGGAAAGTTTTCAAGTCGGGAAAAAGTCTATTAATATCTAATATTCAAAATTGTATCTCAAAGCGACTGCAACTCGGAATGGGTTTCATAGTGTCTTTTACACATTTACATCGAGTTTATTGTGGAGAACTTTTTGTGCTGACAATGCGATTGCTTTATTTTGATATATCTGTCAACATCGAATCAATGTGCAGCAGCTCATACAATTCATGACAGGCCCACGTAGGATATGATACGAACTATTTTTATTTAGAAGACATCCAGAATTGATTCATTTGTTTGTGTCATAATCTGCCAATTTTGATCGCTCGTTAATATCTTAAAATCATCTGTTTGCAAACAATAACTTTCTACTAGTTTATTGGCTGACATTTATTTTATCGATAGAAAAACAGAGGTAGATGACATTATCCAACATCTCAAATAAAGGGTGTCCCAACAAGAACGCAAGATTTAAATTTGGCGCCATTCGAAGTGTCATTGTTTGACATTTGAACGATTGTTATTTTTTGCTAGTGAAAGGTACGAGGTTAGTAAAAATGGAGCGCTACACGGATGAAAAACCCATTCTCATTGTGAAATTGTTTTACCAAAATGGTGAAAGTTTTGCGGCTACAGTTCGCAAATTGCGATCAATTTGGGGTCACAATAATGCTACAACGGAGTCAACTGTAAAAAGATTAATGGATAAATTTGCCAAAAATGGGTCTGTTAGTGATGTAAAGATAACAACGCGCCGCCAGGTCGATCGATCGAAAATGTCGCAACTGTACGTGATGATGTCGCTCAAACTCCATCCACCTAAATTCGAAACCGAGCTCAGCAAACTGGTGTCTCCCAATCCACTATGCAGCGAATTTCAACGAAAGATTTTCATCTTCATGCATACAAAGTTCAATTGACTTAGGGACTGAAGCCAGCTGACCATGGACAGCGTAAGGAGTTCGTTAATTGGGTATTGGAGAAACAACATGAAAATGCCGATTTTGCCGATAATATCATTTTCAGTGACGAGGCCCATTTCCATCTTGATGGCTTCGTCAACAGGCAGAATTGTCGCATTTGGGGTGAGGAAAATCCTCGAGTGGTTCACGAGAATCAAATGCATCCTCAACGTGCCACTGTGTGGTGCGTATTTTGGGCTGCAGGAGTCATTGGACCTTTTTTTTTGTGAAAATGAGGCATGTCAAGCGCAAACAGTCAATGGTGTTCGGTATCATGAAATGATAACCAGTTTTTTCGTGCCTAGAATTGAAGAAATGAATGTGGAGTGCATGTGATTTCAACAAGATGGCGCCACATGTCATACGATCAGAGAAACAATTCAATTGCTGCATCATCTTGCGTTCTTGTTGGGACACCCTTTATATAGTTGTCAACGTTTACTCAGTCAATAAATGAGTAGCCTCTTTGTTCGTTGAAAAGATAAGCTGGTTTTGTGTTCGTTTATTAACGGAGCCGTTTTATTTGGCTCTATGCTCAAGAAAGCACCAATAACATCTTGCAGTTTTCGGATACTGATCTCAATGTCATAAGCAAACACAATTGACTTATGGTTTTTATTAAAGATGGCGCTAGGTTACTGTTGAACGCTTTGCAGTCCTATTCAAAAATAAGTTCAAGAGGTCTAGATCAACTCACTCAGATATTTGCCTATCTGTGCTGAAGACTTCGTGTCGGATATTGTCATCCTACAGAGGCGTGAAAAGGTACGGAGAAGTTCGGAACTGTAGAAGTCGGACTCCAGAAGACATAGCAACGAATTGACAATATGTTTCCATTTACCTTTCAGTGGTTTCTCCAGCAGTGTTGTGAATAATTGGTCAATTGTCGTTTATTAAGGCAAAAGGTGTACTGGTAAGGTCCAATCAGATCCGATAAAAACAAATTTAGTCTTTCACATACCACACTCGATAGAGTACTGTAGACGTTGGGCGAAAGACCACATTCGCAAGGATTAGGACTACTATTTTTTAATACAGTCAAATTATGTTTATGAAATGATGCGTGCTCATTATTGGCTCTGTGTAAGTGTTTTAAACAGCACGGCCGGACGACCATCGGAGATGGCAACTTTGCTATGAATAAAATTAGTTGAAGAAGTCGCAGCTGATTGAATGCAGCTGGGGTAAATGGACCGTTGTTGTTATTGCTGCAATTAATTTGATGATTCGACTGGACCCGGTTGGAAATTTCTAGAGTAGGTTCTGGGCTGTATTTTGGGTTTAAGGTAATCTTCTGTATCGTTGGGAAGGCAAGTCGACCTGCTGATGAATGTTATGGCGCCTTTTAATCAGATAATTTCTCAAGAGATTGAAAAATTGTTTGGTTGTAGGTTGTAAAATAAAAGAAATTAAGATTATTAATTTCAATTCGATATAAGTATATTTGGGAAGCTGTGATGCTTACGCTTGAGCTGTGCAGAGCAATTACTTTTTGGTTTTTACAATTTATGGTAGTTACAAGTGTAATTTTTGGCTTTCGGATAATATTATCTGAACAATTATCTTATGAACAATTCACAATATCTTTACCCCACAAAGGGCAAGAAAGGTAGTATAAAGCACAATTTGATTTAATCTTATATTAGGTATGTTCATGGAACGTTTGCAAATTCATTTTAAATTCATTTTTAATAAGTTTTTATAAAAAAAGATAAGTATAAACATTATTTATAACAAGTTGTTGGTAAAAAAGGTAAGTATAAACATCGTGTTTATACAGCTATTATGAAGGAGTGCTGCTCTTCTGATCACTTATAGCATTCGTGATATCTTCATTTGTAATTCCATCTTGTATCAGTACCTGAATGATGTCCATAATTGCAACTCACTCAGCAATTGAATTGGGCACAAGACTGAACCTTGCGGCACCCCCTCTTTACGCTGATCACATTGCTATATCTACCATTGACACAAACTTGTTGCTTCGTTCCTGAAAGACAGGAGTAAATTAAACTACAAGTATTGTTTGCATTTTTGTTAAGGCTTATTTTATTTCCGCTAATCTTCCTGTCTCAAAGACTGTTCAAATTTTTTAGCAACGCAGATATGTTTCCACGAGATATTTGTTCACACATCCTTCCTTCTTTAAGGTCAAACACTAGTTTATGCATATAAATAATATAGTGTGATTTTTTAATATTTAAGTTTTTCAGGTTGGCAGCATTGGTTGGTAATGGCGTCCAAACGTCATCTGACAAAGTGAAAAGTGTACAGTATACTCTGTCATTTCATCATGGAAAGACTAACAAACGAGCAACGATTGCAAATCGTTGAAATTTATTATCAAAATTCGTGCTCTGTGACAAATGTGCGTCGTTTGATATGACCATTTTATGGTCGTCATAATCGACCTGCTTAATCAACAATTCGGATACGTAAACAAGTAAAACTGTCGTATCTGGAGTGATGAACAGCCACATGCCATACTTGAATTACCGATGCATCCCGAAAAAACGACAGTCTGCTGTGGTTTATGGGCTGGTGGCATCATCGTACTATTTTTCTTCAAAGATGACCGTGAAAGAAACGTTACCGTCAACGGCAAATGGTATCGAGCCATGATACGCGATTTTTTTTTTTCTTTTTGTCCCAATTGGCTGAGTTGAACTTGATTGACATGTGGTTTCCTCAGGACGGTGCAACATGCCCCATTGCTTGTGAAGCAATGGATGTGTTGAGGGATGAATCTGGTGAGCAGCTTATCTTTCCATTTGGCCCTTTGGGTTGGCCCCCAAGGTCTTGGAATTTAACGCCTCTTGATTATTTCTTGTGGTGTTATATCAAGTCGTTAGTCTATCTGGACAAGCCGAACTCTATTGAAGCCTTACAGGGTAACATAACACGCGTTATTCATGAAATATAGGCCGAAATACTCAATAAAGTGACGAAAAATTTGACCTTTCGAATGGACATTTTGAAACGAAGGCGCGGACAACATTTATATGAAATTATCTTTAAAAATTAAATGGCAAAGACCAATTTATGGATTCCAATAAAAAATTTTAATATATGATGCAAATTTGAGTATTCTATTTGATTTAAAAAAAGAAAACTACGATTAAAAAATTACAATTTATTTTGTGACATGTTCATAAATGTGTTCCCATAAGAACTTATAACCATAAGTACGTTTCACAGACACCAAGTTTGAACAGAGAACAAGCGGTTAATATACAGTATATGCGGCGTACTCGTAAAAGTGCCCTGTTTCTGTTTAAATTTTTATATGAATGGCGTTGAACGTTAGAGAGGCAACTGATACTGCCATATAACAATACCTGCAGACGTTTTCTCCAAGATATCTGAAAGGTGTTCGATTATTTAACGGTAAACTAATACGTGAAGGATCTATCATATTTTTCCGAAATTCCTGACTTTTTCAATCCATAATAAATCCATTTCAATCCACATAAATTACTTGCGGATGTAGAAACGTATATAAATAAGGCAGCACACAGCAAGAGAAACTGTAATTTAAATATTTCTTAGTATTTCATTGGAAATGTACATTTTCATAGGCCAAGGATTTTTGATTTGAACAACATGCTCTGCCAGTGGCAATCTTTTCTGTGCAGTTTTCAGCTATCATTCACATACTAACTGGAACGCATTTTCTGGTAGCTTTCAGTCATATTGATCGATTTAACGAAATTAATTTTTTTTTTTTAGTTTGTGTTTGAGAAATTGCCCTACCCTAAAATTTGATGCATTGTGACGAGTTGTAATTCGTGGTAAAATTCGAAGCAATCGGACTACTAACGAGGCCGTTCCTTGTATTTCCATACTAATGTACTTCCCATACTTTATTCCTACATTCATATATTTCATTTAATTCCAGTAAATTCAGTTAAACTTTGAAAATTGAAAATATTTGATAAACTTAGGTCTGAAAATTGAAATTGAATGCAATAAATGCCTTCCCAACTAACGGATTTTGCAAAATTCAATGCTTCTTTGGTAATTTTTAACTGAAAGTCTCCAGAGATTTATATTTTTGGTTATTTTATTATGCAGTAATGTTAAGCAATTGTGTCTGACTTCGAGTAGCCGAGTAATCGGAAGGTCTAGGAAAAGCTTTCCAAACTGGCGTAAAAATTTGTCGATAAGCAGGTCCTTTTCAGAGAGTTTAATGACAGAATGCGTGCAAGCTCCTAGGAGTGAGAAGCTTACTTGACCACTTCCTTCCAAGAGCACCATTAATTTGCAGCAAAAAAAAAAAAAAAAAAAAATTAAAAAAATAAAAAATGTCAGGACATTGGGAGGGTATATTTATAAAATTATTAAATTATTTAAGAAATTTCTGTAAATTTTCATGAAAATAGTCGCAAATGCTCTTATGAACGATAAAGTTGTTTTTTTTTTCGATTTATGTTCATAGTGCGTCAGTGGAGGCCAGTGTAAATGATTTTTAGATTCCGTAAAGACGTGTCCTTCGGGTGGAGTATATTTCAATCAACCAATCGTGAAAGAATTTTTTGTCCCTTGTAATTTTAGAAATTGATCAAAGTAAATTCTAGGCATGGATACGATATTAGTAATACACGACCAAAACGATTTACGTATGTATGTTAATTTCATTTTCTGTTTCAAAAAGCGAAAATTATCTAATTAGTGCGGCAGGCCAAAACGACAATTCAACACGCAGAATTTGACACCATACGAACATTCTTTCGGGGCAAAACTGAATGTGTAACTGTGTTCTGGTGTTTTTTTGCAGAAACATGCTAAAAAACTCTTGTTATCATACAGAATGTCTTGGTATGAAATAGTCTAATTAATTAGAATCCCACGCTAAATATCCTTGTAATGTAATGTGATAGAAAACGGGGGAAAAACGACTTAATGCCAACACACTCGCATTACAAAGCAATCTGATGCTGGTACTATTCGTTCTTTACAACAGAGTGCGAATTTCTATAAAAACCGACATGCTTTTAGCTTTACCGCACAGAGCAATACTGCGTATTTGTAATCATGTATTCGGGTGATGTTTTTACCACAAAATCCTTTCACTTTTGATGAAGTTTTTTTCGCCAGTGATGAGATTTCGGGTTGCCTATGCATTTGACATTTGGTGTGGATAAAAGTCAAAGGTAAAAAAAAAAGCAATCAGCATTTCCATTTGCATTACCAGGAAGGAAATACATCTACTTTTCTCATGTGATGTTTCCCTTTGTGATTTGGGTACGAGAGAACACACAAATTTGCTTAAAATTATTGAAACAGTTTTTTACGTCTAAACATAGAAGAAAAAACTTATAGTATTCTGAAAAAATTAGCGGATAACAATGATGACTACAGAAATTTCAGTCAGATGAACTAACTTATGTATGCCTTTACCCAAAGTATTTTTGTGTTCTCGCACAAAATACTCCGAATTAAAGATAAAAACCAGAAGCAAACTTGTAATTTACAAAAATTATCCGTTTGAAAAATACAGAAGTACCGGCTTTTAGTTAATCGGAAAAATTTCTGCATGTGGTTCCACAGAAGCACGATAATTAGCTTTAATTTTGTTATTTATTTATATATTTGTTTCAGTAATAATTTCACATTTAATATTTATGCCCCTGCGCCACTTGGACATTATTGGGGCGGTTTGGCAATATCTATCAAACATTCATATTATATGAAATATTCATTTGGAGAAAAATAAATTACATGGCAATAAACAGAAGTTATAAAAAAGAAGGCTTATTACAATAGAAGCATTTCTATGTTTAAATAAGATTTTAGGTTTGACTTAAACGTTCCAATCCTGGATATATTTTGCAATGATTGTGGAATGCGGTTGTATTCAGAACATCGGACATACTCAATTCGTTGCTTTGTAGTTTCCAGTCTAAATTTTACAATAACTATAGGTAGATTAGAGCCATTTCTGGTATTAAATAGATTGCGTTTTCTTCGAAACTGGATTGTATGATAACGTATGTTATTCAGCGACTTGAACATGTGTACTAATAATTGAAATTTATATAGCTCATAAATCGGCAATACTGTTTTCGCCACATCCTTGTACAATGTGAATGTGGGATATAAAATTGGAAGATTAAACACTGTTTTAAGCGCCTTATTTTGCGCTCTTTGAAGAGCTTGAAAATCTGCAGCCCGTTTTTATGCATAAATCAACGGAAGGTAACTGAAATAACTATGTACAGGGTGGCACAATAGAACGTGCATATTGCATCATCTTTTTTTGCGTGGTAGAAAAGGCGGGGGGCGCCTACATCGTTGGGTTGGCGGGCTCATGGAGTTTTAGTCGTTATGAATCACTTCGACGGGAAGCGTCGCGCATTTTACAAGAACTCTCGTTCATATATTGCTACTAGGCGACTATATTGTGCTGAATATGGACTACGGCGAATTAGTGAAGCTCCGAGTGCTAATTTAATTAAAATATGGGTAAAGCGTTTTGAAGAGACCGGTTCAACATTTAAACCACAAGCAAATGGTCGCCCAAGAACATCTAGGACCGAAGACAATGTTGAAAGAGTTATGGAGTCAGTACGAGGAAATCCACAAATGTCAACTCGCAAGAGATCGTCTGTCTTACAATTATCGCGACGAAGTTTGCAACGAATTTTAACATTGGATCTTAAACTGCATCCATATAAGCTGCAATTAACACAAGAATTGAAAGAGTCTGACTTCATAGCAAGGCTCGCATTTGCTAATGAAATGCTTAATCGATTTTCCAATTTTGACAATATCCTTTTCTCTGACGAGGCTCATTTCCTTATGAATGGGTTCGTAAACCGTCAAAATTGTCGTTACTGGAACAGTGAAAATCCCAAAATCAAACACCAGAAACCATTGCATAATCCTAAAGTGACAGTACGGGCAGCAATCTCTGGCAGAGGAATAATTGGTCCTTTTTTATTCTAAAATGCGCGGGGCCAAAACGTCACGGTTAATACAGAACGCTACGTTGAGATGTTGGACGGATTTTTGGCTCTAGAAATTGAAAGTTCAAGAATAGTGAATTCCAGAACTTGGTTCCAACAAGATGGAGCTACCTGTCACACCTCAAATGACCTCATGGCGGTGGTGAAGCAGATGTTCCCTGGCAGACAGATTTCGAAAAGAGGTGATACCCCATGGCCCCCACGTAGTCCAGACTTGACGCCTCTTGACATTTTTTTGTGGGGATACCTCAAACACAAAGTCTACAGTAATAATCCAAGAAACATCGTTCAGCTCAAGGAGAATATCCGTGGTGAAATGGCAGCCATTACACCAGTATTACTGAAGAAAGTTTTCAATAATTTTCGTTTGCGGTTAGAGGAGTGCCGTCGTAAAAAATGTTAAAAAATAAACTCCATTTATTACTCTACAATGCCCCAGATTTATTTTAACCATACCTTTTGTATTTATTTTTTAATCTATTTTTTAAATATGCACGTTCTATTGCGCCACCCTGTATAAGTGCATTATAAAGTAATAGTTTTGTGTTCACATTAAATTTGTTTTTAAATTTATAAAGAATACCGATTGCTGCCGCTACTTTGTCTTTGACATGTTGGATATGTACATTCCTCGAAAGATAGTTTTGAAAGTTATTTCCCAGGTATTTTAGAGTAGTGCACTTAGTAACCACCCTATTTCCGATATTTACACTGAAAATATTACCAGTCGGATAAGCTCGGAATCGTAACAACTTTGTCTTATCAGCATTTATAACCAATTTGTTTAACCTTGCATATTCCAACATGAGCTTCGCATCATGTTCAATTTGACCTCTTAAAATGATATCATGTTTATATGGGTAAAATAAACTTATGTCATCCGCATACATTATAAGTTTGCCGTATAGATTTAGATTAGATAAATCGTTGAGGTAAATCATGAAAAAAAGGGTCCTTCCCTGAGGTACTCCATGTTCCATACGTCCCATCTCACTTCTCGATGTTTTTATTTGGACATACTGTTTCCTATTTGTCAGATAACTTTTGACAAGCACAAGCGCAGTTCCTCTTATGCCATAAATTGAGCAAAATCACATGATCTACCAAATCGAAGGCTTTTGAAAAATCGTAAAAAATACCCGCCACCCCACCATAGCCATTATCTAATCCATTTGCAATACTAAATGCCTGATGCTAGCTCGGAACACAACAAAGGTATGAAGTTTTGAATAAGTTTGTGTAGACTTGTGTGGGAAATTGAGTTTTATATTTCACAAAATTAGATACATATTCAAATCTATATTTAATGTATGGTAATACATTTTTCGGTTTCAAAAGTAAAGTTAGATAAAAAACACATGAAGCTATGATTTCATGGAAATTTATATTTGATTATAATGCTTGGACCTTGCCATTACGTACGAAATACAGTGTCATTTAAATGACCGCATCTGGATTGATTGGTGCAGTGGATCCTATTGAAGCAGTTTCCGACCATTTGTTCGCACTTTTCGGGCGCTGTCTCGGCGATCACTTGACAAATGAAGGTTTTCAAATATTCTAACGTTTGGAGATATCCGCGTAAACATGGTATTTGACGTAGCCCCACAAAAAAAGTCTAACGGCGTCACATTGCATGATCTTGGTGTCCATGGTGCTCTGAATTGACGGTAACGGTTTCTGCAGCTTCATTAAAAAAAAGCAAAAAAAAAACAAAAAATAAGGCCCAATGACATCGTCGACACCATCTTAAACAATGCCACAAGAAGCGCCTTACAGAGTAGAACTGGAAACTAACGAATGTACAAAATTCCATTTTTTTTTTGTGTCGAAGCAATCGCATTTCAACGAATTTGCACCTGTGTTGCAGTTTTTTTGTTCTCCTGAAAAGTACTCAAAATCTCATTCGTTAGTTTAAAATGGTGTCGACGATATCTCCAGACCATTATGCGCACCAAACAGTCATTTTTTCCATATACAATGGCGTTTTCACAATTATTTCTGGCCTGAAAAGTACACAAAATCTCATTCGTTAGTTAAAGATGGTGTCGACGACATCTCCAGATCATTATGTGAACCAAACAGCCATTTTTTTCCATATACAATGGTTTTTTCACAATTATTTCTGGCATCTTCGAGAACCACATGTGGCAATTTTGCTTGCTAACGTAACCACCGGGTAAGAAATGAGAAATGTTCGAAAAATCAGCATTGAAAACCAGTTGTTGG
Organism: Philornis downsi; assembly: GCA_019455685.1. Lineage (NCBI taxonomy): Eukaryota > Metazoa > Arthropoda > Insecta > Diptera > Muscidae > Philornis > Philornis downsi. The sequence continues at coordinate 718,700 of JAHXMU010000556.1, forward strand.
GCCACCCAATCAGCACATCTACGACGTTGTGGATGGTCAGCCGGTTTTAATTGTTGCGTGAGCTGGACTCTATATGGATATGGAGGTGCAAATCCAAATTCAATCCCAAATTAAATCCCCATTGTTCTCAACGCCGTGGAATCGACAAATTCAGATTATCCGCCACCCCTTCGTTAACAGAAGTGATATTTTCGACAGTACGTATATTGCGATGAAGCCCAGGCCTCACCATATCTGTAACGCCTCCAATCTCTTCAAATTTTTGTTTGATTTTGCCAATTCCTTGCCCAGTAGATCGATTATGACGACCATAATCAACCCGTAATGCAGGAAAAGGTCACACGTTTAATGCAACACTTTTATGGTAATTTTTAACTATTTTCACACATTATTCGATTGTTAAACGATCCATATTCATAAATGGGAACCAGTCACTAAATAAATAACACTTCAGACGACAGGTATTTAACAGCTGACAGCTTTGCCAGACCGGAGGTTTTAAAACTCCTAAATGGATAACCCGTACATGTAATACATCCGGCATAGCGCTTCAGCGAATTTAGCTATATTTAATACATCCGGCATAGCGCTTCTGCGAATTTAACTGTTTGCTTTAGAATCAGACAATTTTGCTAAATTTTGTAATAAATTGCGAGTGGAATGGATGGTGGGTAATATGTGGTATCACAAGGAAGACAATTTGCTAATGCTTCTAAATCCTTTTGAAATGAAAATAGTATTTACGTTAGCCTTTGTGCTACTAATAGTTTTCGAGCATATGTATGCATGTATACATTGAAATAAGCACCAACACCGAGAAAGCCTGTCACAAACTCAACTTTACATGATTTTTAGCTGTTTTGGATAGTGGTTTGCACTTGGCGAACGAAATATTGAAATGAATATGTTCCTATTGGATATATTCATATGAATGTTCATGTTAATGCATTTGCATTTGTACTCTACGCTAAGCTATGATTTGTGAATTCTATGGCCCCCACAAATATGTCTACAAATGCATTAGGGTGCAGTAAAAATGAAACGATTTATTTTCCTTTGGAATTTGTAACATTAATAGATATTGTGCAAAATATGGTATTATTTTCTTAATTAACTTAATCAATATTTTTATAAAACTAAGGTACTAGGAAACTAAAATCGAAAACAAACTTAAATTATAGAAAGAAAAGCCTTCAGTTCCAATACAGCCAAAGTTGATGCTAATGACGAATTTACAACAAACTATCTAAATATACTTATTTTCTAAGATGCTTAAATAATCAAAATATATGTAAAGCATAATAAGGAAAATAATATTCTAACTCCGACAAAAATATTAGGTTCGCAACTTAATTACGAAAACATGCTTACAAATGATTTATCGAAAATATTGCCCATCACTAACCACTACCTTTTTGCATCTTTCTGGCAAAGCCCAAATTCCGTCACAATAAAACTGTTAATCTTTTGAGGCTATTCACGGATCTAGCCATTCCTTGATGTCATCATATGAGTGTAACTGCTGGTCAGCCAGACAGTTTGCCATTGAGCGAAACAAGTTATAATTGGATGGCACAAAATCTTGACAATGTGGCGGATGGGGTAAGACTTTACATTTCAGCATTTCTAATTAGATTTTAACGGGCTTGGCTATGTGAGGCCGAGCGTTGCCATGGTGAAGAATGACTTTTTCGTGCCACTCCACCTACTGTGGGCATCTCTGGTGCAGAGCTCAGCTCAATCGAATTAACCGAAGTCGATACCGATTCCCAGTAATAGTTTCGCTTGGTTTCAACAGATCGCAATAAATAACACCGACCTGGTCCCACCAAATACAGAGCATAACCTTCGCAGGGTGAATATTCGGCCGAGGCAACGACGTAAAAGAATGACCGGACAGCCCCCAATGCTTTCTTTTCTTTGGATTGCGGTAACTAATCGATTTTTCATCACCCGTCACAATACGATCAAAAAAATCTGTTCCTTTTTTTGACACTGAAGCAGTTATTCACAGGAGAAAAAACGACGGTCAAAGTCCCTTTGCTTCAACTCATAAGAAACCCAAGTTCATTGCTTTTGAATTATTCCCAACGCATGCACTCGCTTGGAAATGGCTTGGTGAGTTACTCCTAATACTGAAGCAAGCTCTACCTGCGTTTGACAGGGATCCCTATAAATCAATGACGTCAACTGAGTGTCTTTGAAGGTTTTTCGTCTTCCTTTACGCGAAGGGTCGTCAACGTCAAAATCACCGTATTTAAAGCGACGGAACCAATCTCGACAAGTTGTTTCACTTAAAGCAGCATTTTCGTAAAGGTTTTGAAGCTCTCGCTGAGCTTCAGTCGCCGGTTTCTTCGACTGAAAGAAGAAAATCAACACTTCCCGATATGAAGATTATTTGTTATAAAATTGTAGATATTCACACAACCAAAACAATATGACGTCAAAAGAAAATCACTATTGTGTCGAGGCGGTATGTTTGTCATATGCCTAAGCTTGGCTCATGATGTTTAGGTTATGGCAGAATCGACTAGCACTCACAGCTGGCGCCATCTATTGACAAACAGCGGAAACTTAATTGCGCACCTAATATTTGTCTTGATTATACTGGGTTGTTCGTTTTTCGATTTTAAAAATAAAGTTAAACAAAACACACAAAATATTAAACAAAGGTATAATATCGATGAAACTTTTATTTGCTTCGACCTTGCCATTGTACGAAATATAAAGTCATGTGAACGGTCACCTCTGCATTGGATGTAGCAGATTTTCCACAATCACTTGGATTCTCCGATCCCCCATGCGACAATTTTGCTTGTTGACGTAATCACCGAGTTAGAAATTAATTTCATTGCTGAAGAAAATGTTGTGCGATTGAAAGCCTACGTCTGAACCAGCACTTTTGTAGTAAGTTTTAACTATTTCCAACAAGATGAAGAAACTGCATACATAGCCATATCAGTTATGCCAGAACTCCAAGGAAAATTCCCAACCAAATTAATATTCAGAAACTTCACTTTCCGCCGGCTCTCAAGGTCGCCTGACCTGACTACACTAGACCTTTTTTTACGGGTTTTTGTCAAGCAAAATGTGTGCAAATCAAGGAATTCGACAGAATCGAAGCCTTCCATTAAAACAATAATTGAAGCGATCCCAACTTTAGCCCTTCAGGCCGCAGTGAATAATTTTCTGATTAGGCATCGCATATGCATGAATCAGCATGGAGGTCGTTTACCGTCAACCATCTTCAAAACCAATTAGTTATATAAAATAAAAGCGAATTTTCTGTACAATATAAATAAATAAATGAAATATATTGATTAAAAAAAATGTTCTTGAAATTTTTATTGTAGCACAATTGGTGCACCGCCCTGTACCTTTACTATGTATTACTGCAAAAAATACTCTGATTAAGGGATGAATAGAAGTAAAAAAAAGCCGTTCGAGCTGCTAAAACGAACACCGTAGTGGTCGACCAATTGAGTTGTCCACGCCAGACACGGTTAATAAAATCCACAAAATGATATTGGATGATCGTCGGCTGAAGGTGCGTGAACTAGCTAAAATGACCGGCATTTCAAAAAGTACCATGCATTGTATATTGACCGAACATTTGAAGATGAGAAAGCTATGCGCAAGCTGGGTGCCGCGGTTGCTTTTAACAGAGCAAAAATAGCAACATGAAAATTTTTTAGTAGAATGTTCGGCAATGTTTCACCTCAATAAAGCCAAATTTTTGCATCGATTTATAATCATGGATGAGACATGGGTTCACCATCTCACGTCAGGGAAAGAAGAAAAGTCAAAGCAGTAGACCGGAATGAGAAAATAGTGCCCAAAGAAGGCTAAAGCGGCAAGATAATGGTGTTTGTTTTTTGGGATGCGCATGGGATTATTTTTATTGATTTTCTTCGGAAAGAAAAAACCATCAACGGCATATATTATGCTAATTTATTGCATCATTTGAGTGACGAAATTAGGGGAAAAGGCCGCGTTTGGCGAAAAATAAAGTGTTATTTCATTAAGACAATGCACACTCTCACTCTTGTGCTGACCAAAGTTAAAGAATTAAAGTTCGAATTGCTTCATCGCACATCTTATTCGTCAGATTTAGCTCCCTCGACCTATTTTTTTACTGCCAAAATTGAAAAAGCAAATCGGTGGTAAAAGATTTGCCAGCAATGAAGTGGTGGAGTCTGCGGTGGATGGCTGTTTTAAGGAGTTTGAGAGTTCTTACTATGAACAGAGTATAGAAGCTATTGAATATCGGTGCGAAAGTGTATCAGGGTAAAAGGAAATTATGTTGAAAGAAAAAGAAAAATTTTGCCAACTTTTTTGTGTCTTCCCTGTTAGATCGACTAGTCGGCTATTGCAAACCTAGTCGAATTTGGTACAATCAAATAGAAGAATTTGGAGAAAGAATGTAAGGGTTAGTTCGGTCAGCTGTATGGGAAGTTCTAGAAGGTTTTCTCATGTTCTGTGGAGAATTCCAAAGAAATGTGATGTATAAATACTAAGACTACTACAGCTGACTAATTGGAAATTACAAAAGATTGATTGAATTTCAAAAAATCGGTCAAAAATAGGTGCGGTAATGTGCTACGTTTTCATTGTGGGCTTTGGCAAGTTACGGATGAGGAGTTATATGGAGAAAATTCTATTTCGGGAAGTCAGCCAATTTGTATGGGAAGGGTGAATCACGTGTAACTCCCTGACACTATCTAGGAAAATATCGTGCTGTATCAAGTAGTAAGAAGTTTCACAAGAATTTACAGCAATTATCGTGCCCATCACCAGCCTGCCATGCAGACGGCCATCGTTCAATCGACTTAAAAAGCCATTAAATGCGTTTGGTTAAAAGACCAAATGTATTTCTGGTCGCATCAAACGGTATATAGCTTCATTCTTCCGGCTTAATGTTATTTATTTTCGCGGTAAAATTTCAATATATGACAAACAGGTGTTTTTGACTAGCCAAGTTGCCTTACAACATACTGATATGTTGTACCTCCTCTACACTATGGACAGCAGGCGGCCGATGTGGGCGTAATCGACTCAACCGCATGTAACCCTCCCGCACTAGGTATAAATCCAGCTTTGGAGTTATGAGGATTTTCAGAAATTTTCGAACCATTGCAGTATTTATTTATCAATTAGAAGGTATATATTATGGTAGTTTACGGTCAGGATCCATCTCAGGTCGTAAACTTTTTAAAGATGGGGTTTAAATGTGGACATAGATGTTGAAAATAACTAAACGATGATAATTGAAAAAGTGCAAATTTAGTATATCAAATATGAAAAGAGGACGTTATCAATAAGCCGATAAGGCGACAAGAAGGTACTCCACCATTACGTTATGGCGGACTTGTATCCGACTTGTATTGCAAGTAGGATTCATTTCTTCAGTAGAAAAAACTTACTCGCACATTGCCAAATTCAAATTATATTTTTTTGGTTTTCGAATTTTTATCGGCCTAGTTGTGACCGTGGCAACTGAATAATAGAAAGATATTATTTTTCTCTGGAAAAAACAAAATAAATCTGTAATTAAACGCGAGAAAAATCCTTCTCGTTAAGCCAAAAAATTATTTCTGTTGGCGAATATTCAATTTTGATTATGTTTCCTTCATGTTTTTATTCCACCCTAATATGCATTTGCCAATATCCAAAAATATTCGTGACGTTATTGGAGTGAGCGATATAAAATCCAATATGTTACAGTTCACTTGCCAACTCGCAATTTTTGCTCAACAGCAAAACCGATAATTGACACACAACATCTCAATAAAACGCTTTACTATCAAGCAGTATTTCGGTATTTCAAACACTAATATTCAAATACATACATAGGTTACATAAATGTGTACGTTAGGGTGGTAATTTATCATATGGGAAAAAATATTCAGCTAAGATTCTAATATAGGGTGATTTTTTAAAGGTAGTTTTTGTAAAAATCGAATAAAACATTCAAATTTGCATCATATGTTGAAATTTTTATTTTATTTTTTATTGGAATCGATAAATTGGTCTTTGCCATTTAATTTTTAAAGATAATTTCATGTAAATGTTGTCGGCTCCGCCTCAAAATGTCTATTCGGAAGGTCCAACCTTTCGTAATTTTTTCGAGCATTTCGGCCTGTATTCCACGAATAACGCGTGTTATGTTATCCTGCAAGGCTTCAATAGTGTTCGGCTTGTCCACACAGACTAACGACTTGACATAACCCAACAAGAAATAATCAAGAGACGTTGAATCGCAAGATCTTGAGGGTAAACTCACAGGGACAAATCGAGAGATAAGCTGCTCACCAAATTCATCCCTCAACATATCCATTGTTTCACGAGCAGTGTGGCATGTTGCACCGTCCTGATGAAACCACATCTCAACCAAGTTCAACTCAGCCAATTAGGGCAAAAAAAAAAACCCTAGCGGTTGAGTAACACATGCCCAATCACTGAAAACGGCATCGTATTGGCATTTCACGATGGTCATTAACACTGGTCGCTACGGGTTCAATATTTTCTTCGGTACGTACTCTACGCATGAGAGTCGATAGTTTTATGTGCAACAAAGTAAATTTGGTGCGAAATTTGGAGATAACAGCACGAATTGTTGATTCAGCAGGTCGATTATGACGACCATAAAATGGTCATATCAAACGACGCACATTTGTCACAGAGCACGAATTTTGATAATAAATTTCAACGATTTGCAATCATTGCTCATTTGTTAGTCTTTCCACGATGAAGTGGCTGAGTATACTGTACACTCTTCGCTTTGACAGATGACGTTTGGACCCCAGTACCAACCAGTGCTGCCAACCTGAAAAACTTAAATCTTAAAAAATCACCCTATGTTTTGCCACTTGATATAAACGTACCATATGTTAAGGGTCAGGGAAAATAAGACAGTCATTAATTAGCTGTCGCGCATTTAAATCAAAGATCATATAAAGATTACATCTGCAGAATCTGTGCTCTTGTGCGGAATTTCACAAAAATTTTGAAATATAGAGTTTCCAGGGAAATTTAAATAAAATACACATAAAGATATGATTGCGATCAAACTTTTATTTCCTCATAACGGTATTACGATAAGTTTTGATTTCGATGAAACTTATTTCTCATTATTCAAGAAATACAATATCATTTAAACGACTGCATCAGGATTGGTTGCAGCAGTGAATCCTTTTGAGGTAGTTTTCGAAAAAAACATGGCACAATAACACCTTCAGACCAAACAGTCGCGCCAAATAGTCGCTTTTTTCGGATACAACGGCTTTTACACGATCACTTCTGAGTTCTTCGATTCCCATATGCGACAATTTTGTTTGTTGACATTACCACAGGGTGAGAAATGGGTTCCACTTCGCTGAAGATGTTCGAAAATTCAGCATTGAAAGACTGTTGCTGCATATCTGCGGCGTTGTGAATGGTTAGTCGGTTCTAACTGTTGCGTGGGTTGGATTTATGTGGATGGAAGTGCACATCCAAATGCCAAATACGCCATAATGAGCCGTAAAATAGGCCCAATTTCGGAGACCTTCACGGAATCGATAAATTCGACAAACTGAAGCGATATTTTGAACAGTGCGTACTCTTCAAATCACCTTATAATATTGCCAATTTATTGCACTGTAAATCGATTATGACGACCACAACCTCCCCTTAATCCACGTTTGAATCTCCGCCTTTCTAGTAAGTTTTAATTATTTTTTTAAACGATCCATATTCGTAAATGGCAAACCTTTCGCTAAACAAATAACACTTCAAATGCAGGTATTTGACAGATGTCGGCCTCGGCAGACCGGCGGTTTTGAAACCACTATTTAAATGTAGCAAAGAATAGTTTTAATATCGCTATGAATAGGCATTTTCAGTGCACTTAGGATGGGTTTCCTTCATATTGCGGGATGTACCACGACCTTAGTTTGACTGAAGCCTACCTTAATTACCTTTTATAATTATTGTCTAAAGCAAAGTAATGAAGCCATATTTACGAGTCCTTTTTATTGATGATGACATATGTAAACCTATAAAATACTCTTATATTTCATCATTTAACACTACTGCGATGTTCTGTTGTAAAAATAAATAAACATGATATAGTTTGTTTCGTTTTTATGAATATGACAGTATGATTTATATTTTGTGAACATGACTTTACAAGCCAAAGAGCGAGATATTATGATGCCACTTATGTAAGCCACTTCATAAGTTATGTTATACAGATGTACGAGCATGACTGCTAATGTCACAATTCCCAGTCTTCTGTTGTTTGATATAACTTTGTAAGCATTTTTAATACAAACATAAATTATTAATTTGTTAGAGGTCGGTTCGTGGCTTAGTCCTATTTTGCATTTTATGATTTTGTTTGTGTGTGTGTGTGCGCGCGCTTAGTGTCAACAGTGTACGAGATTTATCAGTTTTATTCCTGTGATAAATACTTGAATGAGTTGTCTGCATGTTACAGACTCTATGACTTGTTTTGATCGTAGTTCATAAAATGTGTCATATAATTGTAATAGATTGTGGAAATCAAAACAAAATAATAAAACTTTGAGTTATTGGGTTGTTAAATTCACATGCTGTACAAACGAAAATAAAAAAAAAATATTTTAGAGATGTAATAACAAGAGTTGAATTTTGAGAGGAATACAAATGACACACAATAAAGAGGCAGAAGTCATAAAGTCGGTTCTAATAACTTAGAGAAAGCAGTGAATGCACTATCAATGCCTAACGTAGACGAAATATGAAAACATGGTACATGGAAAAGGAGGGTACGCAATTCTTCCCAATTCCCAATTCTTCCCAATACACGATTGGACTACACCTGTTCAGATATTTCAGTCATGTAAAATGACTGTAAATGACTAAGCTCGTTTTTTTCCAAAATAATAATTATAACGAACTGTTTGTGTTTTTATAAATCATAACAATATAACATAAATTTTCGTTCATTTTAATGAATTTAGTACTGAAATATTAATCACAAAAAAAGTCAAAATTCAATTCCAGTTTTTGGTTCATTTGAATAGCCCCCCTTTACAAAAATTAGATTACACACGATAACATTAATTCTAAATTAAAGGTATAATTGTTTGCTTACATCTAATTTAAAAATAAGTATTTTAAGTAAAATTTTGTAGTGGACGCTCCCGCTCTGATCGAGAATACATTCATATATTCTGTTCGGTATATAATCATACAGTTTTTTTTATTAGGTCCCGCGAAATACACGACCAGGCCTGTTTAATTCCATTAATGAATTCACTTTTTCTTGAATATTGCTTGCCTGATTCATACACCTTGCGTACTAGTCATCCCCAGACGTTTTCAATAATGTTTAAGTCTGGAGAGTAAGGCGGCCAGTTTATAACCTCAACATTTTGGTTTTCAATCCATGATTTGACGACTATTGCTGTGTGGAATGCATGCTGGAATTTCCATTCCAAGTTTCTGGAAACATTTTTAACTTAAAGAAATGCTTTTTCCAGCACGTCTTTGTATGAAGTCGCATTAATTTTTGCAGAGATAAACTGGAGCTCTATTGTGCCATATTAAGAGGTCGGACCCCATACCAATTAGTAATAATATCCATCAGGATCTTCTAAATCAATTTTTTCTTAATGAACTCAACTAATGATGCACAAATACTGCATTTAGCACAATTGAATGACAGATGTGGGTCCAGATGCAGATGGGTTATATTATAAGGTGCGCAACTAAGTTCCCGCTGTTTGCTAATAGATGGCGCCAGCCGTAAGTGCTAGGTGAAACGTCATGAGCCAAGCTTTGGCATATGGTAAACATACCGCCGGAACACAATAGTAATTTTCTTCTGATATCACATTCTTTTGGTTGTGTGATTTTATATGATTTTGTGCCAAATAATCGTAACATGCGGGAAGTATTGATTTTCTCCTTTCAATCGAAGAAAACGACGACTGGAGCCCATCGAGAGCTTTAAAAACGTTCACTGAGATGCTGCTCTAAATGAAACAACGTGTCAATATTGGTTCCGTTGCTTTAAAATCAGGCTTACTTATGAGTTGAAGCCAAGGAACGTTGAACGTAAACAACTGCTTCAGCGACAAAAAAGGAAGTGTTTCTCCATTTTCATCGTATTGTAGCGAGTGATGAAAAATGGATTCATTACAACAATTTAAAGAAAAGAAAGTCATGGGGTCTGCCCGGTCATGCTTCTACGTCGTCGTATCGGCCGAATATTCAACCTGCGAAGGTTATGTTCTGTATTTGGTGGGATCAGGTCGGTTATTTTATTTTTTTGAAACCATGCTAAACCAACACAGGGGATCGCAAAGATGCACGATAAAGTGATTCTTCAGTATGGTAATACTGGCCGAGCCCGTTAAAACCAGCCCCTAATATTGCGACGTCCGATTATCACTTGTTCCGGTATAGCTGACCAGCAGTTCCACTCATACTCGCATAACGACATCAAGGAATGATTGTATTCGTGGATAGCCTCATAAGATGAACAATTTTACCATGACGGATTCGAGCTTTGCCAGAAAGATGGTTAAAATTAATAGCTAGCGATGGGCAATACTTTCAATTAATCATTTGTAAACATGTTTTTATAATAAAAATTATATAATATGTACCAATTTTGTCTGGATTCAATGCAACTGTTTGAAATATTTGAAATTATAAAAGTATATGGATTAAATTTAGCTGATTTTTCTCCAATTTTCCATCTACATTTTAGGTCGTTGTAGATTATAGGTAAATTTGTATGGGGGGCACCAGAAAGAATGCCGGTATGGTCGTCTTGCAGTGTCCGATTTGATTCTGGCAACATATTAATCTGTACCAAGTTTGCCAAGAAATCTTTATTATCGTACTAAAGAATCTGTATTTCTAATCTTCCTTGATCGTGCTTTAGTGTGTAAATCTAAACCTAATATCGCCATATAAAGGTGACTTATATAAGGGTTCTAAGCCTGAAGTAAACTGTACACCGAATTGTTTTCGAAATAGCGTCATAGTTTCATAGGTAGTGTGGCAAGTCACACAAATTCTTGTCGCAACCAAATGTTCAAGCATTTGGTTTCCTAGCCAAAATACGCAAAACACTTGTCTTATTTATGACTCTCACAAACAAACTAAACATGCGTGGATAAAACCGTCTACATGTCTTTGAAACGAGTGTACCAAGATAAAGATAATAATAATCGATAACCGAATGTACGTAGTCCTCGAAATTTGAAAACAACACACCTCGTATATTCCCCTTCCTTTTTTAATAACTTTTTCACACCTCCGTGGGAGCTTTTTAGTTCGTCTTACATAAAAATTGCGTGATTTTTCTGGGAAAAAGCGTTCATTTGGATTTTTCATTTATTAGTCGTTATGGAAGTTCAAATCAATGAAGTGGTTGCTCAGACTGCGAAATAAGTGATAGTCAGACGGGGCCAGGTCTAAGGAGTACTGGGGGCGAGGTAAAACTTCCCACCCAAGTTCTGGCAGTTTCTGATGGATCTGCAAGGCAGTGTGAGGGCGGTCGTTTTCTCAACCGTCTCAGAGTCTCTCAGAGTCTCAGCCGTTTTTCTTCCATCGTCACCTTCAATTTATCTAGTTGTGTGACATAGCAGTCCACATTAAATTTTGTTTGATTTGTTGGGAGACGCTCAAAAATGACTACTCCTTTGACATACAACCAAATCGACAACATTACCCTCCTGGGGTGAAGGTCCGCTTTAGACGTGGATTGGTTGATTTGGTTTCCCCCATGATCTTTTCCCCATTACATTGTTGCAGACCATCCGTTTGTTGTCCCCTATTATGAGGTTCTTCAGAAATGGTGTCTTGTTATTTCTTATCCTTAGGTTATCGTAGACGTCAACGCAATTCCGGCGGTTGGCCTCTGTGAGAGAGTGAGGTACTCACCCATCGAGGTTGCTCACAAAACCGAGATCTTTTATGACCCCGTGAACGTTTAAGACTGATCTTTTTGATTATTTTAGTTATTTCCCTAACTGGTGTATGGAAGTTAACAATAATTAAATCTCTCACCTCCTCTTAAACGATTTCTTTTGGTCGACCTTATCTGGGAGCGTCCGTTACGGAGAGGAGAAGTCGCCCATAGAAAATCTTTTAAACTATTTCTGACAAGCTCTTTCCATACGTTTTCTTTATAAACAGAATTTATTTTTTGGCTGGTCTCGATAGCCGTGTAAAAGATGCTAAAATGCTCTTTTTCGTTAATTTTTTCCAATTTTTAAAACTTTTTTTTTTTAAACGTTATAACCGCTCATGACTAGAACGAGAACACAAATAAGGAATATTGAACAGTTTGGAGAAGGGATGGGAGGGAGTTATGATAGTGTCTGAAGGAACTCTACGTCATCAGAAGTGACGTATGGTGAACTAGCGAATTAACCGAACGAACTTTCCTAACAATCCGATACTATTGGTGCTACTTTAACCAAAAGGGAAAAGGAAGAAACTACATTCGTTTTGCAGACATGATGAATATGATAGCTTACGATAGATCACTTAACAACTTATCAACGTCCAAAATGTTGTAATATTATAAAATATGCGGTTTTGTTCAATGTTGTATTCCGTCAGTATTCTCCAATGTAAAAGAAGAAACATAGAACAGTTCACATCATACCCAACTATATAACAGCTCTTACAGTTAAAGTACTGGGTTAATTTAGTTATTAATGTACTAGAGTAGGTAAGTGCTGTCGTGTTTGCTTTGCTAATGGCAATTGCAATTTGTTAGTTGTCACAGTTACCACCTCCATCATTGCCATCATCACCTTGATAATCAGTGTACAGGACTTATGAACTTTTATTTAGTCCTAACCGATAAATTGTTTCCTTGTGGTGGTTCATTTTCGCAAAGGTGTACCTGCAAGTATTTTTATGCTCCCCCCGATCGTTGTCATCCAACAACAGGGGATCCAACTAGAGTGATTACTGTAAAATGCCCTTAGGGAAACTTCTAAACATCGAACGTGGCTACCAGCAACATCAACCTCTTGTTTACGAGCACCGGTAATTTGCCGTATATTTAATAAAATCTGATTTAAAAGTTGACCTTGGTGATTATACATTTTTCTCGTTGTTGTTGTTGTCGTCGTGGAGATAACAAACTTTTCCATTTTGTACTGTTGCTGCCTCAAGTTGCCAATAAGCATTTAAGAGTACCATAACTACAGGGTAATTGCAAGGACATCTCTCATTCGCTGTCTGTCCCTTTTCCTATTGGAGGGAGGTAGATAAAGTCGCAGATTGTTACAAACAAAATTGTTGTGATCGCATAAATTTAAGTGATAAGTTTACGCATTTCTATGCATTGCAGAATATATCTGTAAGTATTAAAAATAGTAAAACATTAAAAATTAATACGAATATTTTTCAAAGCGAAATTATTAGTGCTTGAATCTAACTCGAATAACTGTCTTTGTCATTCGGAGTTATTTGTGTTTGTTGTAAGTAAAAATATTGCGGATTTGATAAAATGTGAACCTGTATTGCAAATTGTGATACCATACCCTGCTAATCAAAAGAAAAAAAGAAGAACAAATTCCCTTGCACCAGATAAATGCGATATGGTAGAGCTTCAAATATTCAGTGAGCGTCTAAATTCTATTTCTAGATTAACCTAACTTGACGAACAGAGCCCACGAGGGTTAAAAGTGAGTCCCGCTGTAAAGGCCTGACCAACGGTGTGCTTATTACCATGGGCATATTACAATGGTATTGCCAGCGTCCCCCGGGAATAGCCAATTCGACTTGGATTGCCTAGTAATAGGAGCTGACAATTTTGGCAGCAAGTTAACGCAATTGTCAGTCCAATCTTCTAGTCAGAAGATACCAAATTGATTATGCTAGTATGGAACATAATCCCATTATCCAACCACCTCTGCTACACTACGGGTCAGTAGCACCCGATTGTACTTGAGCACAGAGACTTTACCAGCGATTTTAGTATCAACCAACAACCCGCGTGATGCTTCCACTAGAAGTCGAATGCCAAATGATCAGACGGCATCTCCGCCCGGGGCCTGATGATCCCCACGCTACCGGCCCAACTCACCGGTGGGAGCTGCGCCACAAAGCTGCTACCAAATTGTGATTTACACCTCATACTTCGTGGGATTGGTTGCCTGCAGCAAAAAGAGTACAAATTGGACATTTTTACATGCCTGCGGATGCGGAAACCCCAGTTAGGGGGACCAGTTGATACTACGAGTACATTGCAAGAATACGGTGTCCTTACCGGTGACAGACGCGGAAAGCATCAAAGCTCTTCCGCCCGGCGATGATGCACGGCAACCATGACATATAGACATAAAGACACAGACAGCATCGTGCCTTGCAAAAGTCCTGCCCGTGTAAATCCACATCACCCTCGGTACCACACAAGGCCTCAGGTCAGACCCTGCAGCTGATCTACTCCCAGTTTCAACTCCATGCGGTCGAGCGATTGGTGCCTCTGCAACGAGCAGCAACTGCGGTTTATCAAGCCGAACAAAGCTGTGGCATCGGCTATAATAGAACTGTCTTGCAGCTGCTCAACTCTCAGGCAGTCTGGCCACGAAAAGGCCGGCAAACCCACTTCCTACAACCACGTCACAGTATCGCTAAGCCGAACAAATGCCCTGGAAGCATATTCCGTTGCTGTGGCCAAAACGTTCAGTCTAGAGAGCATATTGCTGACCATATAGTCATCATCTGACTTAAATATCGCTAATCTCTGGAGATCCCTTGTTGAGGTGTGTTTAAAAAATAAGGTGAATTTTCAAATTTCGCGGGCTACGAACATTCAACTTACAACATCGCCTGTTAAGCCACTTTTGAGAATATTCAATAAAACTATGTAAGTTTTTGAACTCGAATCGAAACTCTTCTAATTCCCTCACCCTCAAAAGTATATTTCCCAGCATCGATTTGAAGAACCAAAATTTTTATCGCGCCATCATAGAAGGAAAAACAAATACTTTCTTCAATTATTATTTTTTTTTTATGTTTGTTCACTCGTCTCGAAGATATGTTGACGGTTTTATCCACATAGTATGTTTAGTTTGTTTGTGAGAGTCATAAAGTGTTCTGAGGACAGGGCTCTCTTATGCAAAAAGGCATTGAATGACCGATGTCTCGTCAGTAAGAAACAAAGACAAAAGTTAAAACATAGAGTTTATTGACGATTGCGAACGTCGCAGTATAATCATCCTTTTATAGAGGCAGCTCTTAGTGTTTTTGTTTAAAATTTCAAATGAGAGACATTAGCATGTTCATAAGCTACAACTTAGATGGACACGTATCTTAAAGTCAAGGTCTCATAAATATGTGAAATATTTTTCTTTAAATAACATCGCTCTAAAAGTTATTTTTTCCAATGTAAATCTAAAGTATGACAGTAATTTGTTTGTTGTCATGCAAAATAATCGCTTAATAGCATCCAAGTTGTCGGATGCCAAACAAATTTGTCTATAAAACCACTAAAAAACATGAGTTGAACCATAACGAAACAAATACAATTCTAACCCTTTTATTTGTTTTTACTTTAGTCCTGAAATATCTTTCCGCAGCCCTTTTCGTTTTTTGTTTTGTTTGGAATATCCTTCCTTAACAGGTTGATAAAAGGACTGGTTTCGTGTTTGCGTGTTACACTCAGAGTATTGTATTGAGAGCAACACTTGCAAAAATTGATTTTCAGATTAAATATTCTGTTCAAGGATTTCCATGGTATTGGAGGTTGTTTAGTGAATGTGAATGCCTGAGTTTGTTCGTCTCTGCATGTAAGAGTAAATTATTCTTGGGATTTTCTTACATTAACTTAAGCACATTTGGGGTTTCGACTACTAAACAAGGTTTACACTTAGGCCTTTTTAGGGGCAGACCCTTTCAGCCTCGTGTGTAGAAGATTTATTGATTTGTTTAAAAAAATCGGTTTCAAATAAATAACAAGGTTGTAAAAAACTAGGGCTGTAGCCATGTTCTGCTGCTTGATTAAGGAGTTTAGAGCATCCAGAACAAAAGCCGAAAACCTGAAAACCCGACTTCAAAATCACCATAGGCAATTTTTGCCAAAAAATAAACTCAATTTTCGAATAATAAAATAAATAAAGAATACATATAATTGGAACTTAATAAAATTAGCATTTGCAATCTTTGATCCATATCGGCTTTCAGATAACAATAATATAAATGTTGAGCATAGCGCGCCTCCTTAAAATTAATTTTAAAAAAAATGATTACTCTTTAAACAAAAAATATTGAAAGGCAAGTTCAGGTAAATAATCAGAAATAATGACCAAACATTCGTTTTGAACATTTTAGGGAATTGAAAATGTGAAATATTTTAATAAATATGTATTTTTTTTTCTTTTTTTTCGTTTTTTTTTCGTTTTGAAAAAGAAATGTTGCAAAAATTTTGATACTTTGAAAAATTTTCAAATTGTTGTAATCAGGCACATAGATATCCATTGGGCTTTGAATTTTAAAAGTTTGAAAAAGATTCTAAACTTTTGCGACAAGCATGACATTATGCCTTCCTTCGTTATAGACAACCCGTTAGTCGCTTCTCAAGTGCACGAGTGTGGTCCAAAAAACTAGCTGACCTAACCAAAGAGACACAAAAAAGTTGAGAAAAATCATCTTTATTTTTCAACATAATGTACTTTTAACTCGATACACTTTTGCCAGTGATATTCAATAGCTTATATACCCTGTTTATAGTAAGAACTGTCAAACTCCTTAAAATATCCACCAACCACAGACTCTACCTCATCATTCTTAGCAAATCTTTTACCACCGAGTCAATTTTTTAAGTTTAGAAATAGAAAATACTCCGAGGGAGATAAATCTAATGAATAAGTTAAGTTGTATGATGAAACAATTCTAACTTTAGTTCATTAATTTTGGCCATCGTATTGGTGGATGTATGAAAAGAAGATTTGTCTTGATGACACAACACTTTCTTTTTCCCCAAATGCCATTTTTCAACGGTCATTTTTCCATACCTTAACCATCTAAATGCTACCATAAATTAGCATAATATTCACCGTTAATGGTTTATCCTCTCTGAAGATAATCAATATACGAGGTGTGATCAAAAAATAACTGTTATTTTAATTTTTCCAAAAAGTATTTATTCATCAAAAACTGTCTTGTCCCCTTCAAGGTAGTCCAACTCAGATATAATACAATTATGCCAGCATTTTTTCCAATCCTCGAAACACTTCCAAAACACGCTTTTTGGTATCGCCAAACACCTCCTGTTTCGATTTTTCTTTTATATCCTCAATCGTAGCAAAACGCTTTCCTTTCATCGGTGTCTTCAGTTTTGGGAAGAGGAAAAAGTCACCGGAGGTCAAGTCCGGTGAATACGGTGGTTGAGGCATGATTGCGATTTTGTTTTTGGCCAAAAACTCACGCACAAGCATCGATGTGTGAGCTGGTGCGTTAACATGGTGCAAAATCCATGATTGTATTTTCCACAATTCTGTGCGTTTCTGACGAATTGCTTGGCGCAAATGGCGCATAATTTTAAGGTAGTAATCCTTATTCACCGTACGACCTTGTGGCATGAATTCATGATGCACCACGCCATTGCAGTCGACAACAGTGAGCAACACTTTCACATTTTACGAGCTTGCAGTGATTTTTTCGGTCTTGGCCCTTACGGACGCTTCCTTTGGGACGATTGGGCTTTGGTTTCAATGTCGTAGCCATACATCCATTTTATCGCACCTCGTTTTTTTATCGCACCTCGTAAATAATGCCATGACATCTGGCGTCGCACAGACGCCATGACCTTGCCTTCAGATGCAACCGTCTTTGCCTTCTTTGGACACGATTTTCCCATTCAAGTCCACTGCTTTGACTGTCCTTTTGTTTCAGTTGTAAAGTGCTGGACTCAAGTCTCATCCATTGTACAAATTGAAGCAAAAATTCGGCTTTATTGCGGTAAAGCTGAGCCAAACAGTCTACTGAAACATCTTCACGACGCTGTTGTTGCTCTATCGAAAAGCAAGCGCGGCACCCATCTTGCGCACAGCTTTCTCATCTTTAAATCTTCAGTCAATATACGATGTATAGCACTTTTTGGAATGCTTATGATTTCAGGAGGCTCACGCAGCTTCAGCCGACGATCATGCAATACTTTTTTATGGATTTTCTTAACCGTGTTTGGCGTGGACACCTTCTTCATGGTCGACCACTACGGTGTTCGTTTTGGCTGCTCGTACGACTTCCTTTAAATTCTGTTAGTTAGTATTTTACAGCAGTAAACAAAGGAGAAGACTCGCCCAGAGTAGAATTTATCTCGTCTTTAATATTGGTTGCATATTTCAAATGGAAATATTGAATTACATAACGGTGACCAATTTTTTTCCATTTTTAAAAGTTTGCTGATATCATTTACTTTTGATGGCACAAATAAAAATACTGAACAACGTGGCGCCTTGAAACTTAAAACATGGTTTTATATGGTTGCCACTTTTCACTAAAATGTTTTTTAACTACTGACACCATTTACGTATACGTCAAGTCAGCTAGTTTTGGAATCGCCCCGGTATGTTCTAAATTGTCTTAGTTTTAGTGATCTTTTATTTGCCGTCGCCAGCTTAATTTTGTTGGATAATTTAAGCGACTTCACTCTTAGTTTAGCGACAAATCATATTTGAACTTAAACTGCTTTCAACTTTAGACAACATTTTGTCAGTCGATGTGAATCTAACTAAATAAAAAAGGGAAACAGTCGGCGGAAAATTTCTATAGCCGAATTAATTTTGCAAAAATAGGATTCAATAAGATTCAATTATGACAGATTTTCGGTTTATTTGCCAGAAAGTAAGCGATGATATCTTCGAACTCTTCGAACATTATATCCCATGAACCTGCTGCGTTTATGGACTGTAACACGCATTTATGTCTCGTTATTCGTTTCCAAAATATTTTACACAAATTGTCAGTTGCCTCCATAAGTAGTTCGCTTTCATATTGACATAAAAATGGGTGTTGGTCAATTAAGTCATTTGCTCAGAAATTTTTTTCTTTTCCTTAGCACATTGACAATAATCATTATATTGTTTTTCTTCATGCTTCCTCTGTTTTCTTTGACATTTTACTGCATTTTTAACATTTCCTTATACCAGCCGCAGCTTTCGTGTGCTATCATTTAAAGATGTCGTTGTGCAACTTATAAAATGTAGGGTAATTTTTTACTAGTAGTTTTTTTAAATCGAATCGAGAACACTCAAATTTGCATCATATATTCAAATTTGTTGTTTAGACTCTGCCTGCCATGTAATGAATGTCAATTGTAAAGAAAGTTAATGCGAATTATGCAGGATCGATGGCCTTGTATGCGCAGTGCAACGATATTATTGTTGCATAATTCGCAGGATCGATGGCTTTGTATACGCAGTGCAACGATATTATTGTTGCATAATTCGCAGGATCGCCATGTATTGAATGTTAACCGATTAGAACTTAGAACTCCTTTATTTTCCGGACTGGCACCGGCTTTTATACAAGTTTTTCTTATTATCTAATTACATTTAATATTAATCTAGATAATTTTCTGAGTTCTTACAACTCTACATTATTCTACATGGAGTTGCTTGTTTATCTCCAAGCTGAACTCCCATCTATTGAGTTTGAAATTGGGGATATTTGAGTTTGTTTTACACCTAACTCAATATCCCAATCTGTTACCAATACCACGCCTTGACATTCAATCACTCTCGATTTTCATTTTGTCAAATATGCATGTGTGCGTGTGTTTGTTTTAATGTTCTATTATTTCGTACATTCGATCGCAGTAGGAGGAGTCAACGTACTCGAAAGAATGCGGTCAGCGGGTTTTGCTTGAGTTTTACACTCACAAACACATCATGAATACATTAGGGTAAACTACTTTGGTTTTCCCTGACCTTCTCAACGATAATGGAATAAACAAAGCGTGTCATCGTATGCACACAACTTATTTAAGTGAAGTATGTATGTTAATGTGGAAACTGTGCATACACTACAGGAATCAATAAATTGGTCCTTGCCATATAATTTTTAAGGATAATTTCATGTTAATGTTGTCCACGGCTCCGTCTCAAAATGTTCATACGGAAGGTCCAATTTTTCGTCACTCTTTCGAGCATTTCGGCCGGTATTCCACGAATATGTTCTTGCGTGAGTTGAATTTTATATGCTTTCAAACCCAAATCGACGTTCAAAATTTTCCTTGTGGTTGAGTAACACATATCCAATCGCTGAGAACGGCAACGAAGTGACATTTCACGATCGTCATAAACACTGGTAGCTACGGCTGCAATATTTTCTTCGGTACGCACTCTAAATTTGGTGCGACATTTGGAGGTAACAGCACGAATTTTTGATTCAGCCGTGAACGGTTGGGACTGATTTTTTTTTTTTTTTTTTTTTTTTTTTTGATTATTTCAGTTTTTTCCCTAAGTGTTACATGGGGATTAACAATAATTAAATAATTTCTTTTTTGGTCGTCCTGATCTGGGAGCATCCGTTACGGGGAAGTCGACCACAGAAAATCTTTTAAACCATTTCTGGCGAGTTCTTTCATTTGGTCCGTTTCTTTCGTAATCAGACTTTATTTTTCGGCTGGCTTCAGCAGCCATTCTTCCATTTCGCAAATAATACAGCATAATATGCCTAAAGTGCTATTTTTCGCTAAATTTTTTTATAACCATTCAAGAACAGAAAGAGAACACAGTAAGCAGTTTAGTGAAGGAGTGGGTTATGATAGTGTTTGATGGAACTCTACGTCATGCGACGCATTGGGAATTAACATATTAAACGAAGGAACTTTCCGAACAACCCAATTTTATCAATCCTGTTTTTCCACTATTCTTATTTGCAAGTTGCTTTTGATGTTACTTCCCTGACTCTTCCATTATATTAAAGTTCTGAAAGCATTTTATTCTTTGTTGAATTCATTCTAAGCTTCCACATGCTTTAACACTGTGTAATAGGGAAGCATTTGCGTAAAAAAACTTAAACTTTAGGTTACCGGCACACGTTCTCTTCACAGCGATAACAAGGACAAACATCAGAAACCGGTATTTGTAGATGTTCACATGACACAAAGAGATGTAAAAAAAAAACAAAATACACATGTTTATGCAATCTTTTTCTTCTCCCACAAACTCCACTTCGTTCACATTTTCGATTTAAGTGAATACCTACTCCAGCTAGAGGGCTTTAGCACACCTATTCATGCTTTTGTATAAATAAAATGACCTAAAATTGAATGACTTGCTCCTGGCATTCCCTTGTACTTAGCATTCTCTTGGCTCCTCATTGTTTTTGTGGCACCATCATTTCAACTTTTTCTGCAAGTTTGAAGTTAGACTAAGAAATGCCGACAATGAATGCCGTCAGCGTAATTGCTGGTACAGTAACTGACTGTACAGTCATTATTTGCATGAGGATGATGGTGACGATGTGTATAAAAAGCTTTAAGAGCCAAAGGAACGTTTTCATAAATACATTCCAATGTATTTTGTATATACATTCTGTCAAAAAATACCAGAAACTAGTCAACAAGACGCAAAATCTCTTTAATTCATTCAAATTTATTTACTTCGCCTCAAAAGTAGGATCTTTTTGAAATAATATACTTATGCCAATGGATAATCTAATCATCACCGCTAGAAAAATAGAGAGCATTTATGTACTGCTTTCAAAATCACCGGTCTGGCAAAGCTGTCAGCTGTTAAATACCTATCGTCTGAAGTGTTATTTATTTAGTGAAAGATTTGCCATTTACGAATATGGACCGTTTCACAACTGAAAAACGTATAATTGGATAATCCAATGCCAATGGATAATCTAATTATCACCGCTAGAAAAATAGAGAATTAAGCATTTTGTGCTTTCAATTCCGCCGGTCTGGCAAAGCCGCAGCTGTTAAATACCTGTCGTCTGAAGTGTTATTTATTTAGTGAAAGGTTTGGCATTTAAGAATATGGATCGTTTAACAACCGAAAAACGTGTAAAAATAGTTACAACTTAATACAAAAGTGGTGATTTGAACGTGGGCACTTTTCGTGCATTACGGGTTGATTAAGATTGTCATAGTAATTAATTGCCAAGATTATAAAGAAATTTGAAGAGACTTTATGCGCTACAGATGTGATCAGGCCTGTGCATCATTATAACGTACTCATTGCCGAAAATAGTCAGTTAATGAAAGTTGAGCGGATAATATGAATTTGTCGATTCCACGGCAATTCGGCCTATCTTACAGCTCATTGTGGCGCATTCTGCTTTTGGATTTGCTCCTGCAACCATGTAGAGTTCAACTCTGTAGATATGATTGGTTTGGATTGGATTGAGATTGATTGCTACAACAACAGGCTTCCTGTGCTGATTTTCCAAACAAAATTTTCTTAAGTGTTGAAGTTTATTTCTCACTCAGGGGTTCAGTCAACAAGCAAAATTGTCAAATATGGGGCTCGGAGAACCCAGAAGTTATTGTTTAAAAGCCATTTCATGAGGCAAAAGTGACTGTTTGGTGCGGTTTATGGTCTGGAGGTATCAATGGGCCGTAACTTTTCGAAAATTGTGCTGGAGGAACAGTTACCGTCAATTCACGGCACTATGATCGTATGACAACCGACTTTTTTGGCCTGCAACTGGAGATTATGAACTGGACGATATATGGTTTCAGCAAGACGGTGCCACGATTTTGGCTTTATTATATAAGATGTTTTCAGAAAGCGTAATTTCAGGTTTCGGCGACGTCAATTGGCTACCAAGACCATGCGACTTATTTTTATGGAGCTACTTCACAGACCGTTTTTACGCGGATAATCCCCAAACGTTGGAATATTTGAAAACTAACATTCGTCAAATTATTGATGAGATGTCGCCCCGAATGTGCGAAAAACTGGTCGAAAATTATCTCAAAAGGATGCACTGCTGCAACCAATTCAGTCATTTAAATGATATTGTAATTCTTAGATAATGTCAAGGTCCAAGCATTATATGTATAATGGAATACAAATTTTATCGAAATCATGACTTTATGTGTGTTTTATTTGACTTTACTTTTTAAACCGAAAAAAGGATAATCTGTTACAAAGACCAAATCTACCTTAGTGCTTTTTCGACATTTTCGGATGTTTTTTTTTTTTATTAATTTTGTTCATTATTATTATTTTTTTAACTTTATTCATTCAAAACTGACGATAGGTAGGGGAAGGAACCACTCCAATTTCTACATGGTGGCAAGCGATAGGTATATATATAGTGTCTGTACCAAATGTACAAATCCGTCTGAAAGAAATATGTTCCCTA
>JAHXMU010000556.1:747027-785180 GCA_019455685.1 Philornis downsi
CGGCTCAAGAGAGATCCCATTTGATTTCCAGATTCCTTTCTCCTTCAAATCAACATATAGGGTGGCGCATTAGTAACGGTAATGGCGATTATATTGAATGCGTTCTTGTATATCATTTGGTTTTAACTCGTAAACCAATTGCATCTTATATGGAAAAAGATATAACATATGAAAAATTCTTTGCAAAAACCGCCAAAACATCTCTAACTGCTGAGAACGTCGCCTGGTGGAAGTTTCGGGGTTTTCCTCAATACTTGCTTGCCCTCGAGCAATGGCCACTTCCAGCACGCGGAAGATTACAGACAGCCTCGTGTTGTCCAAAACGCTGAACCAATCGCTAAATTGTAAGAGCGCTGAGAGCATTTCGAACATGAAAAAAAATTCGATATGATCTGAATAATCGAATGCTGACTTTCAAAGTAAAATTGAACAACTTTAGTTCTTTGTTCTGTGCTAAACCTTTCCATCATAAATTTCCCAAGTACTTTTTAGTTAATTCTTTAGAGAGAGAGAAAAAAAAACAAAAGACTTAAACAAAACATGTATCCACTGATCAAATCTTAGCGTTACTTATGTGCCACCCTGCATATAGATATGTAATAAAAAAAGTTTAAGGGTTATTTGATCTAAAGAAATTAATTGCAAATTAAATTTCACATGAACTCTGGCTGGTCAACCCCCTCGAAATTTACATTTTAATGGTCCTTTCATGGGGGAAAAAAACTAAGTCGGCATATTATGCATGAAATGGGGGAGGACATTTGCACCACATTCACTTGTCTTGCGACAAAGCAACACATATCTCACCATAATGTGGACCGCACCATCAAGGTGGTGGATTCGACCCGACCGAACTTTTAGTACCTCCCCAAATTTACGGCTGATCAGACTGATATTTTCTATGAAATCTTTAGAGCTTATAAATGTTATAAAAGTTTATTATAATATAATTTTAAAGATTTTCGGTATTATTTTCTAACTATAACCTTTAGACATATATTATAGCATTTTTCGTTCATTTCTTCATATAAAATGTAGTTAACATTTGACCGACATTTTAGTTAACTGGAATACATTCCCAAGTTGTAAAATGAACGTCCAAAATGCTCATCCAGTTAAAATGTGAGCAACTATACAGATGTCATGGGAAATTGTGCGCGTTACTCGACCGTTTCTTTTTTCTATTGCTTTTCATTTCTTTAGGTTTATTTCTTGCTTTTCCATCTCTGTGTAGCGGCAATCAACTTCAATAATGATTTTAATTTTTAATTATAAATGCATTTCCGAACAGAGCAGAAATGTAATCGTCTTTACTTTGTTCTTGGCAGTTTCATGCTTTCGTTGTAAATGTCGAAGTTTAGGACAAATTCAGTTGTTGTCCTAAATGTGCATTAAGATCCTTGTGCAATCAAGACGTAATTAAATATTAAAATTTTATGAACTTCAAATGCAGAGAGAGAGAGAGAGAGAGTAAAAGAAATCACTAATGAATTTAGCATAAACATTGGATGACACAGAATTTGTAGAGGACATATATATAGAGTTGCAAGGACCTGTCAAGATTTCAGGAAACGATGCATTCATATCGTCAAAGTTTATGTATTAGCTTATATCTCCAATATCTTCTACACACAAAGATGGATGGATGGGTGGAGAAAGGAACTGATGCAAAGAAAACCACAAAATAAATTTTTCACACAAGAGTTCAATACACTACAATACAAACTTTGTGGCACCTCCTATATGTTGATGATACTTCCATATTAGATGAACTAAAAACGAAGCCATTATTTTTGCATAACATTGAAGGCTTTATGTAGCATAGTTAGAATGATCTGATTTAGGTCAAATTTGTACCCTTTTATTCGGCAACTTGTTGCTAATATATAGATAATTCTGCATCGCTCATAGAAACCCTCGTTCCTATTGGCAAAATATGGGGACGGTTGATTTTTATAAATTTCTCTTAAGGCGAATTTTTCACCAGTCAAATCACCATTCACTACAGACAGAAACAAGTGGTAAAATTGGTGTCAGTTCCGGACTACAAAGTGGATGAATAAAAATCTCCTAACCAAGCTCCCGAAGCATCCGGCGAGTCACTATCAGTATATGTGGTCTGACATTGTTCTGAAGCCTATTATTAGCCACAGGCTGGACGCTTCTTGTCGACTGCTTCCTTTAAACAGTCTAATTATTGACAGTATAGTTTCACATTAAGAGTTTAGCCTCAGCGAAGCAGCGCATTGTATAGGGTGGCGCATAAGTAACGCTAAGATTTGATCAGTGAATACATTGTTTGTTTAAGTCTTTTTTTTTCGTCTCTTTACAGAATTAACTAAATAATACTTGGGAAATTTATGATGGAAAGGCTCAGCACAGAAAAAAGAACCAAAGTTTTTCAATTTTACTTTGAAAGTTAGCACTCGATTATTCAGATCATATCGAAATTTCTTTCAAGTTCGAAATGCTCCTAGCGCTCCAACAATTTACCGATTGGTTCAGCGTTTTGGACAACAAGGGGCTGTGATCTTCCGCGTGCTGGAAGACCTCGTTTAGTTCGAAATGAAGTGACCATTGCTCGAGTGCAAGGAAGTATTGAGGAAAGGAAAACCCTCAAATCTCCACCAAGCGACGTTCTCCGCAGTTAAAGATGTCTAGGCGGTCTTTGCAAAGAATTGTACATATGTTACATCTTTTCCCATATAAGATACAATTGGTTCACGAGTTAAAACCAAATGATGCACAAGAATGCATTCAATATAGTCGCCGTTAACGTTACTTATGCGCTACCCTCTATATATTTCCCTGCCAATCCCACCAAATACACTGCAATACCTTCCTGACCGGCAATCTTGGCTTGGCCACCGTTTGTGGTACGTCACCGTGATTAAACCGCGGAGGTTTTTATTTAACGTTGACCTTAAATAAAAAGTGACCCATATTTTATTACCATACGAATCAGTTTTAGGTCGACTTTATTGTGATTCAACAGCAATTTGCAGGCCCACATGACGGCCATACTTAACGATTTCCGTTATTTCATTGACATTTTCGAAAATTGGCCTTCTGGAAAGTGATGCATCTTTGACATCAAAATTACTGAAACGGGGCTCACAGGATCATAAACACTATTCCAATTTCTGTAGCCAGCCTTACGGTTTCGCTCGTACTGAAGAAAAACTGTAAAATATAGCTAATTTTCTCTTTGCTGGTATTCACGTTTGAGGCGTACTCAAATAATATTGAATTAAGAAATCACAAAATTAACCAAATAGTTTTTTGAGTAGAAAATCTTATTTTTCTAACGCCATCTAGCGTTATCGGATCGGGGTTATAAAACGCTAAATACTGATTTATAAAACCATCTACTTTAAAGGTAATGGATTAGTATTTTCTATACCTTGTATTGTAGGAGATAAACCCACTGTTCGCTATAGAAAAATCTTGACTTTCTCACAAAAGAGCAACATCTGTGCAACATCAATAAACGTGGAAAGAGAACTAAATTTCTTTAAAAGAGTGTAAAAAAAAATACTATTTCCATATTTTAAAACCTGCTTTCAGTTGTTCACAGTTAACTACTACATTATATTTACGTAGGTTTTTGAGTAGCAAATCTTATTGTTCTAACGCCATCTAGCGTTATCCGATCGCACTTACACAACGCTAGATACATACGACTAGAGCCATCTATTGGAAAGATAATGGATTACTATTTTCTATACCTTATATTGTACAAGATAAACGCACTGTTCTCTTTAGAAAAATTATGTCTTCCTCACAAAATAGCAACTTCTGTGAGTAAACGTGGAAAGAGAGATTAATTTTTGCAAGACATTGTAAACTGGTTACACAAAAATGTAAAAAAAAATCCCATATACTAAAACCTACTTTTAGTTTTTCCCATATTTGAAGGTATTAGACATAGTTGAATTTGTTTACTTCTTGCTTATAATATTTCAAATAAATAAATAAAAATGAATATTATTACATCTGTGTTTTAGTTAAATGGTATTTATTTATTTGAATTAATTACTGAAAATATGAAATTTAGATATTATAAAAGTTATCGCACTTATTTAAGTAATCTAAAACTTAATCTAATGTACACAAACTAATCGTCCATGTACGAGTATATCCAAATGATTATTGTGAATTAGTCTAAAAACTAATCTAATGTACAAATTAATTACCGATAAATATTCCAATGTTTATTGTGAATTATTGAAAGTTGAAGAAAATATGAAAAAAGCAAAACAGAAAATACAATATTACTAGCAAAGTTGCTGCAAAATCAATCACTTTTGCAGCACAACTCGCGCGGTGAGCATCTCAATCTCTAGAAATAAATATATTGAATAAATTATAATTCACTTTTATTTTTTCTCTCTCTTCCTCTTTGTATATCTGTGGTCACAACCCATAACAGCCTAAGTCTGTTTTTCAATATTTTCAGTACAGGAGTTTAAAGTTTTGAATTTTCACTGAAAACCAGGAGAAGGTGTTTTTTGGAAAACTTTACTACAGATTCCACGGAAACGAATTTCTTTACTTAGTTGTTAACAAAAAATAGTTGTTTATTCTCGCAGTCAAAAGGTATTATCGAAAAAGACATTTAGGCTCTTATGAATTGTTGAACGAAAGAAAGAAGTTGAGTTAGGCTATTATTCCAGATTAAATAAAAAACTTTAAGTTTGAAGAAAGACCTTAACTCAATTTATGTTTATCAAAAAACGAAATTTTAATTCGGAATAAGAGCTTAACTCAAGTTAGGAAAATAAAATTGTTTCTTTATTTTTTTTGGATTAACGACTTAAGTTGGTTTAGGCAATGATGAAAAAATAATGTTTATATTTGTTGTAAACCTAAATTGACTTAAGCAGTTATGCCAAAATTAGAAAAATAACTTAAGCTATTAGGCTTTTTAGGATTAATTGCCTTCATAGAAGAGATACAAATATGAAAAATTTAGAGCAAATAAATTTAGATACGCTGAATACGATGGGGCTAATAACTCAATTGTGTCCTAACTCGAGTTAGGCTGTTACGGGTTGTGACCACAGATATATCATATATTAAACCTTAAATTAAATGTTATTATTTCTCAGCTGTGAGAAATTATGCAATTATTTTAAACCCGCAAATTAGTTAACCCAGAACTCACCGCCCGGCACGTAAGTATTTGCCCTTAATTGATTAACTCCAAATCAATCCTATATACAGTCCACTATCTCTCAATTAAGTAGCATCACAACAACACCGCTAGAGATTAAACCTGGATTAATATCTTTATCAAAATCATTATGATTTATATGGAATCTTTTGTAATCACATAGTTTTCATTGCCCTTTACCACAAACGTTTGTGTACATTTAATGCAGTATTAAAAATTTCGTGAATTTTTCTAACACAACCCTACATCATCCCATAATGGACTTTATTTACTTCCATCTGCCACCAACCTCAATGTTGAAACTATTGTACTTTTTTTCCTTTGACTGCTTCCGATAGGCTGTGTTAAGTGCTGTGGTTGATCTGAAAAATTTAGATTGTGTTTAAACTGTACAAGTTGTCAATTACACGATATACCCTTGGTAAAAGAATAACTATTTCTCATTTTTGTAGTAAAATCATAAGCAAACTCAAAACGTTTCTCCTTGTGCCTGGATTACAAGTATTGTTATAAAGGGTGTCCCAACAAGAACGCAACATTTAAATTTTAAATAAAACACGGATATCTAAAAAAATCATGAAACTTTATTATATGGTAAAGTAGACAGAATGAGTTTATGTATGAAACAACACCTTCTGGCAGATGGCCGCCGCGGCTTTGCTGGCACACACGTGATCTTTTAATGAAATTTTCAATGGCCGTTTTGCATAAATACTGCGGTAGTTCATTAATGCAGCGTCCAATTTCCTCTCTCTTGAGTCGTTGAGTCAACGACTTCAAAAAACCCCAAAGACAAAAAAGTCTAATGGTGTTAAATCGCCCGATCTGGGCGGCCAATTCTGGTCTCCAATACGCAAAATAAAACGACCGGGAAATGACTGAAGCAGCAATTAAATTGTTTCTCTGGCTGTATGATATGTGGCGCCGTCTTGTTGAAACCACATGCCCTCCATATTCAGTTCTTCAATTCTAGGCACGAAAAAACTGGTTATCATTTCACGATACCAAACACCATTGACTGTTTGCGGTTGACATGCCTCATTTTCATAAAAAAAGGTTCAATGATTCCTCCAGCCCAAAATTCACACCACACAGCGACAAGTTGAAGATGCATTTGCTTCTCGCGAATCACTCGAGGATTTTCCTCATCCCAAATGCGACAATTCTGCCTATTGACAAAGCCATCAAGATGGAAGTGGGTCTCGTCACTGAAAATGATTTTATCGGCAAAATCAGCATTTTCATGTTATCTCTCCAATACCCAATTAACGAACTCCCTTCGCTGTCCATGGTCAGTTGACTTCAGTTCCTGGGAACTTTGAACTTTGTATGCATGAAGATGCAAATCTTTCGTCAAAATTCGCTGCATAGTGGATTTGGAGACACCAATTTGCTAGCTCGGTATCGAATTGAGGTGGATGGTGCGACATTTTCGGTCGGTCGACATCGAAGGCGCGTTGATGGTTTTTAGTTTTTAGAATTACAAGCCTCTTAATTGGAAACTGTTCATTCGTATCGTTGTTGTCTTTACATCACTAACAGACCCAGTTTTGGCAAATTTATCCACTAATCTCTTTGCAGTTGACTCCTTTGGAGCATTATTGTGACCCCAAATTGATCGCAATTTGCAAACTGTAGTGGCAAAACTTTCACCATTTTTGTAAAACATTTTCACAATGAGAATGCGTTGTTCATTAGTGTAGAGCTCCATTTTTGCTAACTTCGTTCCTTCTACTAGCAAACAATAACAGTTGTTCAAGTGTCAAACAATGACACTTCGAATGGCGCCAAATTTAAATCTTGCGTTCTTGTTGGGACACCCTTTATGTCTGTGAATAGAAGTGGAGCATGATATCGTAGAATAATTTCTTGGCAATGCTGCTTTCAGAGCCATCAGCTGCGGTCAAACTAAAGCATTCGAAGCTTCTTTGAGAGAAACATATTAATCGGTGGCCAAATCTTAACTTTTTGGCCATGTTAATAAACAAAATGGGCATAAAATATAGGTAACAGAATTTTCAGCACATATATCGAAATGCATTGTGCTGAAAATATACACAGCCATTACGAATGATACTGGTATTTCTCTTAATGTATAGTTATAAGTTTAACAATTATTACATCTAAAATGTAGCCATGCATAACGATAATAGAAGGCATAAGACATCTCAAAGTATGCATTTGCAAAATTACACTGGTCTACAAATTTGAAAAGCCAAAATTGACTGCAGAAACGAAGCATGTTTTTTTAACTAATCGCATTCGAATCTGGCATAAAAATTGGTATACCACCTGTTGTTCATTTTTTATCGCCTGCTGGTAATACTGCAAAACTGTCATTACTGACACTACAATTTCACAATTATTAATTTGACAGAAGTCCACATTCATTCTAAATCTTCATGATGTAGCTTTTAAGCATGTCAGGGAGATCGCGTGTTACTGATTCAAACAACTTTTGCTTTGTGTGTGGTGAATATTTGGTTGGAAAAAAAGGATATGCAATATCAGGATCATTAAAATATGCATATTTATATAATTTTGGTTTTGCTGTCAGAAACTTGAACAAACCGTAGACACCAAAAATGTTTTGCAATAGTTGCAGAACTGTTTTATACAAGTGATCAAATGGCAAGAAGATCTATTTCGATTTTTCAATTCCAGTACTTTGGGCAGAGTCAAGTAACCACCAAACCGATTGTTATTTTTGTTTAACAAAAGTTACTGGATTCAATATGGAAAATCGAAAAAGATATTACTTACGCGATTGTCCCATCGGTTTCCAAACCAGTTCAACGTCCAGCAAATGATCCATTACCAGTCATTCCCAGTGCTACGAGCAGTGAGTCCAAAACATCGTTTCACCAACAGTGATAGTTTTTATCAGACTGAATGATGAAAGCCATTCACTGCTCAAGCTCAGCTGTATGATCTAATTCGGGAATTACAATTAACGAAGCAAGACGCAGAATTACTACATTCACGCATGCAGTAGTGGAAACATCTTACAGTTGGAACAAAGTAACATTTTATAGAGAATTTGAATTTGGCTGCATATTTTGAGAAGGAACACTCTATTCTATACTGTACGGATGTTGATGGTTTATTTCATATGACAAAACTGAATGGAGATTATTTATGATGGGTCTAATGAAAATCCATCCATACCGATTCCACATGCCGTTAATACGAAAGAAAATTACGAAACAATGACTGAAATTTTGACATTTCTCAAATACAATGATAACAAATGGAAGATCTGTGGTGACCTTAAGGTGTGTTATTTAAATTTCTTTGTATATCGTAAAGCATAGACCATCGTAAACAACTGTAAATTAATCTGTTTCAGGTCATTGGTTTGTTGACTGGTATGCAAGGAGGTTTCACAAAATACTGTTGTCTCCTTTGTCTATAGGATAGACGCGCTACATGTCATCATTACGTCAGAACAGAGTGGTCAAAAAGAACTGAGTATTCACCAGTAAGACAAAACGTTTCAAATAAACCATTAATTGATCCAAACGACGTTCTTCCTTTGACGCTGCACATAAAATTGGGCCTTTTTAAGAACTTTGTCAAGGCTCTGGGCAAAGATGGTGCAGCATTTAAATATTTGTTAGCGGGTTTTCCTCAAATTTCAAATGCTAAAATCAAAGAAGCCATATGTGTTGGCCCTCAGATTAGGAAGCTATTGAATGATGACAATTTTTCACAATGTTTATTGGAGAAAGAATATCCAGAGCATTTTGAATAGTTTTCTTTTAAAGAATAAGAGTGAAAAATACAGACAAATTGTTGCTAAAGTATTGAAAAATTATCATGAATTAAATTTTTTTCCACAAAATCTAGGTGCGGTGAGCGAAGGAAAGGCATGCTGGGGGCTATTGCTAGACTCTAATACGTGAAACCGAACCAACAAAATACAAACCACGTTTAAATGACGCCAATCAGTTTTGAAAATTCATTGATTTTTAAATAAACTAATAATTTTTTTATGTAAAAAACGAATAAAAACTTTTCTTTTTTGTATCTCGAAAACCTCATGTGATAGAGAATAAGCTACTATAGATTCGATTTCAGCCCACCAAATTATCATAGGAAAGATATTTGGTTGCTTTAGCCCAAAACCTTGTTGGCTAGTTTTGTTATTATTATGGTATGGTCTTGAAATATCTACAGCTATTCATCAATCGTGTACAATATCACCAGCTCCTTATTTGCCTAGACGACTCCTACTCCAATTCGACACATCAAATTTGAGAGTGCCTCAAAGGTCTGATACTTCCAACGGAGTTCTGATAGTCTTCTTCCATGCCGCCCGCAGGGTCCGTTACCGACAACTTTTCGTGCTGGAGCTTTTGGATTCATCCGATCGCTGCATTCACTACGTCGATGCGAACTTGTACTAGTAGAATTTGTGTACTAGTATATGACGTCGTAATTCTTTACGATGATGGATTCATTTTTTTCAGAGTATTTTGCTCTCGAAGACTGCTGGCACTGACTCATCCAATAATGTCATAACTCAGGATCCTGCACCAAAGGTAAGATCGGAAAAACCAATGTCTAATGCATTTGGATTTTTCCATAGCCCATAGCAATATCTATTCATTGGCAGTATTCTTCAATAAAACTCCAGGCTGGCGTAATTAATTTCATTGAAATACAAATTAAAGTTGTCAACGTTTACTCACCGCCTAAAATGACCAAACCTTTTATTCGTCGCAACAAATAAGTTAGTTTTGTGCTCATTTTCCAACAGATACCAAACTCGACTATGGATTCATACAATTTTTGC
This sequence comes from Philornis downsi, assembly GCA_019455685.1. Lineage (NCBI taxonomy): Eukaryota > Metazoa > Arthropoda > Insecta > Diptera > Muscidae > Philornis > Philornis downsi. Next base: position 757,002 of record JAHXMU010000556.1, read on the forward strand.
TGGCGAAGGGGTAGCCTTGTAGTCTACGAAATTGCGGTATGCGTTGATCTCTCCAATGTTTGCCATAATACACGGTTATTCATTTTTCGATGTCAAAAGCAAAGCTAAATAAAACAAAACTCAAATAAAGCTATGATTTCGATGAAACTAGTATTTTATTATAATACTTGGACCTTGCCATTATAGAATAAACCATATCATTTAAATGACCGCTTCTGGGTTGGTTGCAGCAGTAGATCCTTTTAGGGTAGTTTTCGAAAAATTACAGTCCAATGATAACTCCAGACCATAATGCGCACCAAACAGTCACTTTTTCCGCATGTAACCGCTTTTCCATAACCACTTCTGGGTTCGGCGAGTTCCATGTGCGAAAATTTTTTGCTTCTTGACGCAACCCCCGAGTGAGAAATGAGCCACATAGCTGGAAAAAATTTGTTTGATTGAAAGTCCACATTCGAATCATCACTTCTGTAGTAAGTTTTAATTATTTTTCTGAGTTCTTCGGTAGTTAAACGATCTATGATCGTAAATGGCAAACTTTTCACTAAATAAATAATACTTCAGATGACAGGTATTTAACAGCTGACAGCTTTGCCAGACCTGCGGTTTTGAAATGGATGGCCCTTTATAATTCGGTTAAAGGAGACCAGTTAACTAAAAATAGAAAGTAGTTATTAAGAAAAACGAAATTTTCCTTTAATTCCTCTTTAAACAGCAGCGTTTAACATCTGAGCTTGTTATTAGTATTTTCAAAAAAATATTGATTAAATATTCGCCAGAAATTCTATGGAAGTTGCCGTAACTTCACTTTAGACGAGAAAGGAGGAGAATTTAACCAGAAACCTTTATGCATATTTATATGTACTTTAGGCATCTTTATAAGTATTATAGGTTGGCAGGAAAAGTTTATTTTTTTTTAATTATAAAGATCGCTGGATTCTTCTATTTTAAAGAAAAGCAAAAGCGCACTTATCATCGCTAAAAGTTATAGTAAAAAGAATTCAATTATTTATCCAATATATAACTACAACAATCTGAATACCGCATTGAATGCTTGCGGCCGATTTACGATAGATGGCGCTGGAAATATAAGATTTCAGATAGTGTAATAATTGCTAGATTCTTGATCTTCGTTTGTTAAAGATTGCTGCCCAAAGAAGGGTGAAAACGCAAGCCAGACGAAAATGAGAACATTGTTTATGTTTCTTATATTGTAACAGCCAATAGTGCGAAATTTTGGTTTTATCGATTCGGTTTAGGTAATTTTAAAGTCAAAAGTGTACAACGGTCTCGAAGGCCAATTGTAAAAAATATCGATAAAGTAATGGGAATTTTCAGTTGCGACACGTGAAGGTCGCACTGTTTTGATTGCCTAGAAGGTAAATATTGCGTAAAAAACCATATGGGAGCATTGGAATAAGCATGGATACCAAAAAGGCAGATATATGGGCTCCTCACAAGCTAGCGCAAAAAACCTCATGGACCGAGTTTCCATTTGTGTATAGCAGTATCGCATAATTGTAATGATTTTGAAGCGGATGGTAACTGGTTATGAAAATTGAGTCACTCAAGACAACGCTAAATGAAAACGGTCAACTTCGAATTGCAGTTAGTGGTACAAACGGTGGCCAAATCAGGATTGACGATCAAAAAGGTCCTGCTAAGTGTTTGATGGAATTGGCAGGCAATCATTTATTATGAGCTGTTCATACAAGGCCAAAGTCTTATTTCGATTATCTGCACTATCAACAATAAAAATGTGTGAAGGATGCAATCACTCAGATAACAAACCAACTTTGGCGAATAGGAGAGGAATTGTGTTCTTTTTGTACAACGCCTAGTCACACATCGATAATGACTTGCCAGATGCTGTTGTTTGGTGGGATTGGCAGGGAATCAACTTTCATGAGCTGTTCATACAAGGCCAAAATCTTATTTCGATTACCTGTACTCTCAACAATAAAACTGTGTGAAAGAAGCAATCACTCAGATATCAGACCAACTTCGGCCAATAGGAGAGGAATTGTTTTCTTTTCGTGCAACGCCTAGTCATACATCGATAGTGGCTTGCCGGAAGCTTCAGGAGCTTGGTTGCGAGGTACCCATGCATCCACCTTATAGTCCGGACCCAGCATCAAGTTATAAGCGCTTGCTTCTGCCTATGTCAAATACTTTTATTAGCAAAAAATTCGCCTCAATAGACACTTCTGAAAATCGACTGTTCCAGTTTTCTGCCAATAGAAACGAATGTTTCTGTAAGAGTAGTATAATGGATTTAATTTTAAACTGGCAACAAGTTATTAAACAAAACCTTGCATTTCTGTACTTAAATCAAATTACCACGATTCTAAAGAATTCGAACTAAATTAAGCCTTCGACGCCATGCCAATCTAATAGATTTCTTTTTATCACATCTTATATTATTTCAGCTGATTGTGAGGAAAGTTGTTCCAGATTTCTGCGCATCATAGCAAGACAGGTAGGAATAGCGTTTTGTAGAATTGCTTGAATTTGAGCTATTAGCTGAAAGAGGGTTTTGTCATAGGTTGCTTACTATGCCTAAAGCCAATGCAGGCAATGCTCTTCTTCTAACTTCAAGCGAAAGTTTTGTTGTAATCGGAATTGAGATAAATGAATTCATACATTAACCCAAAATTATAGCTGTCAACTTTCACGCAAACTTTAACCAAACGGTTAGCTTCTGCCTTAGTCGAAGCAGAAATCTTAATTTTGTAGGCCAAGCCATCTCAATCTTTGTATAGGGTGGCGCATAAATAACGTTAAGATTTTATCAGTGAATACATTTTTTGTTTAAGTCTTTTTCTTCGTCTCTTTATACAATTAACTAAATAATACTCGGCAAATTCATGATGGAAAGGCTCAGCACAAAACAAAGAACCAAAATTGATCAATTTTACTTTGAAAGTCAACAATTTACCGATTCATTCAGCGTGATCTTCCTCGAAAATCCAAGAATAATTGTTGAAGATCAAATCTACCCACTTAGATGCATAATATGGTGCGGAATAACTTCAGAGAGGATCATTGGACCATATTTTTTTTGACGACGAAGAAGTTGCAATTAATGTGCACGGCATTCATACTGGGAAATGATTGAAAATGTTTTAGAACAGAACAATCCAGATTTGCGGTTTCAACAAGATGGAGGCACAGCTCATATAGTTCGTCCAACTATGGCTATGCTACGCGAAGTTTTTGACAATCGAATAATATCACGTATTTTGATTATCAGTGGCCACCACGCTCGCCTGATTTAACGGCTCCCGATTTTTTCTTTGGGGCTACCTAAACGGTAAGGTATATGCAAATAAGCCAAGAACCATCCAACAACTTATGGCCCATATCCGAGAAGAAGTGGTGGTGCTGAGACCTGAAATTCTAAGAAAAGTTGTAGGAAATGCTTTGGAAAGAGCACGTCAGGTCGAAGTAAACAATAAGCACCATTTGAAAGATATTATCTTTAAAACATAAAGTGAACATATTGGCAAACTATATTCTAAATTTTAATAATTCCCAACGTTACATAAAAACAAAAAGAAAAAAGTTATACATTGAATAAATCTTAACGTTACTTATGTGCCACCGTTTACTTTGTTGTGTTTGAACAAGACCGTGTCAGTTTACAGCTCCTACGTGTCATGATGCAATTCGTATTATGTTGATGATTGTGACTTTATATATTTGTCGTATTATTTTTCCAGAACTGATAAATCTGCTCATGTCATAACTCAGGGTTCTGTGCAGCACAGCAAAACAGGTACAATTGCGTTTTGTACAATTGCATCCATTTCAACTATTCGTCGATAGAAGGCTTTGTCATAAAGTTAGTAATGGACTTAAAACAACACCAAGTTGCAAGCAGTACTCTTCTTCTAATTTCCAGCATAGGCTTTGTTTATACCGGAGCCGATATGAATGAACTCGTCCTTAACTTAAAAAAAACGTCCGAACTAAAAAAAAAAAACGATTAACCTTTGTCTTTAGTCGACTGCGATGAGTGAGATAGTGTGCAATGTACCCAAAGTCTCCAGCATATCTTCTTCGGGAAAAGGACGGCCAGAGCTCCGTTGGAAGGACCAGACTTTTAAAACACTGTCATAAGTTGGTGTGATAAATTGGAGAAGGACTGCAAAAGATCGAAGAGATTGGAATACTTTTCCTCATGCGGCATAAACTACATAAAAATGTCTACTGTTGTTGATAAATAAGCAATTAAATATGTGATTTATGTAGTCATTTAAAACTCGAACTGTCACCCTAATGTATTGTACATATTTCGTATTAATGTGAACTGTTAAATGTAATGCAAATGCTTTAATGATATGCCTGATTTCGTTTTGCATGTAAAGACTTCAAGGATATGAGAACTCATTCAAGTGATACAGAAATGTTCCTGCTGTATATCGTTACTAACCATTGTTGTCGCAAACGTTTGGGATATGAAAGAATCCTAAGGGAAACTGCAAAACGAATATGACTTTGAATAGCAAGTAATGACAGCAATCTGAATAATTATGAAATGGTATATTACAAATGGAAATTTACCAATTACATTTGTAGACATGCAGTTTTGTTAACGAAATTTAAATTGTGCTACATTTGCCTTTACGATGATTCATTAGGGACGTATTTATCGAATAGTTGACATTTATGAAATTATCAAAAATAGAATGTGATAATTCTATCTTATAGCAATGGGGGAAATTATTGGATAATTATACCCTTTCGAAATCAATAGAATTGGAAATATTATCACATAATATTATATTATTATTATACAATATGAAATCTTTTGACTATTCAATAGGGGCAAATCTTCGCGAACATTTTATGAATGTTAAAAAAGAAAATAGAAAATGATAGTTTGTACTGCCTCTTTTATGTTTTCCTTCCGCTCATAGTTGTTTTCACATGATTAGGTCATTATCGTTATTATGCATATTAGACATTTATGTCGCGTTTTTCTGATTAATGTCTTACGTGACTGATAAATCAAATTCCACTTTATATGATGCGGGTTTTGATATGCCGTACAGTTTTTATACTTGTTATTCCTTAGTAGCGAATTGTTCAACTTATTTGTATGTCAAGACACCTTCTATGCTTTCTGTAATACTTTTATCCTTGTCGTGATAGAGATTTTTAGTAGATAACACTTTTACAACTCAAGGAGGAGTTTGTTGAATAAGTGAGCATTAAATTTCAATTTCAATGTTCACACAAAAGACCATAACAAAATGACCGAAATAATAAAGATTTTTCTATTCTGCAGTAGAAATAGCAAAATATTTAACATTTCAATGGTTAAATTTGGCAATTCAAAAAAAGACAGATTGTTATTAGCCTGAAATTGCCTAATAAAGGTTTAATATATCTTAAATGTTTGAGCATCAGGGAAAGTATTCATTCATAGTAGAGCCTGTTTACTAAATTGATCAAAATAAATTTAACAAAGTCTATGGCTTCTAATAGGTGTTTATAGTTACCTAAGGCTATTTGGTGAAGGATATTAAGTCCATACAAAAATCGTACTTAGAAGAATTCTTCATAAAAACACCAAAAGCATATAATAAAGCAAACTTTCACTTTGTATATTACTATGCATTCGCCTACGACTGGGCGTTAGCTGGAAAGTCTCTCCTTTAAATGAAATAAAACTTATAAGGATATGAGAAGAATACAGAGCAAAACATTTGTAAAGCATGAAGAAATTGATAAACATGTAGAACAAGAAACCATTTGAATTTAGCTTGTATTTAGCTTGTGTTTTTGCTCTCTGCACCAATTTATCTTAATTGTGATACTTGCGATTGACAGCATCGCGATTGACGTGTCGACTCACCTTCAGATATGCTGTCACAAACCACTCTATTCTCATACTCCCTCCTCTCATACCCTCTCCATCTTGTCGATTTTTTCATGGAAAAATCATGTTATTTAGTTTTTTTTTCAGTAACGAAACCCACAATTAAGGCTCTCTGTTAAACAGCATTGCGAATTGCGATGTTAATTTCCGCCATCTATTAACCATCGTCGTGTAGTGATTTTAATTAACGTCAGTTATTTTAAAGCTGGGTTCAACTCTTTCACGGGTCGGTTTTTCCTAGTACACAGATTTCGCCCATGGTGAATAAACGCTATACCTACCTCTCGCTAGATAAGTTGGCATGTCAATAATGCCCTACTGTTGTGTACAGCATAACTGATGAATGCTGCTACCAATATGTTATTTAAATGTGTCGACGTAGTTATTCTTTCCCAAAGTATGCTGAAAGAGAATCCCCTTTAATCCTGTACGTTTTTAACTGGATGGAGCAACTTGTCACAAAGCCAGGCCTGTTATTATGAAATTGCAGCGAAAGTTTATCTGTCTATTTTTGGTTTAAAGCAAACATTTGAACTTTTCCCAATATCCTCAACTACGACTACGATAATCATGCGACTGCCATTGAAACAGCTTTCACAGATTAATCTTCTTCTTCTTCGTCACTGCCACCGCCACCTTGGTTCTTCTTCACGTTCTTCCCCTCCACGCGATCTGGTCGGCCGCCACCAAAGGGAGATTTCAGTGAGAAATCAAAGTCTTTCTGCGAGTCCAAACGCACCACAAAGCTGATTTCATGAAACTCCACTTTCCGTTGATCTCCAAAGATTTCCTGATCTTAAAGCATCTAATTATTGTCTACTAAGCCTACAAAACAAAACCAACAAAATTGAACGATTAAAATCAATGCATTCAAACGATAAATGAGACAATTCTCACTCCATCGCTGCGATTGAGTTAATAAGCAGAAGTTCGGCGGGGGAAAAAAAAATGTTTTATAATGTAGTCAGGCTAAATACGAAATGAAGTAAAATCGGATGAGGACCCAAAAATGCCAATTTCCAGTGGAAAAACTGATCACAGTCGATACAAAATGTATGAGAATTAGGCCTTGTCGACAAGTTCACTTATTCGGCAATGAATGGGTACGTGATCCATGACGCTGTGGCTTGCATGTGATGCAATGGGAGCCCAAAAATCCATTAGAAAAATGTTGCGCATGCAAAGACTAAATATAATTTAGAAAAACAGCTCATTTTCGACTCTTATATTTTGGCCATTTATTCGTCAATCAGAAGTCAGATACGGTGGCAGCTAAAAGAAAGGACAATTTTACGATTAAAAACTTAAATTTTTGAATGGAAAAATGGTTCAACTCAATATTCTTCCTTGAGGAAAGAAGATATTGGAATGTTAATTTTTATGGCTTTGAGTGGGCGTGTCGTATATGGTACTGTAATCTATTTCTCAGTGCTACATAACTGATATGAGCTCAATTTCACTTGATAGAGTGCAATAAACGGAAAGTTATGAACCAATTACTGAGTCGTGTTGAAAAATGATCTAAGTCAATATTCTTCTTTGAGGAAAAAAAAGATTTTGGCTTGTTAATTCTTAAGGCGTTAAGTGGGCGTGTCGTCCATGGTACTAGAATCTATTTTTCAGTACTAAAGAACTGATGTGAACTCAACTTCACTGGATACAGTGCAATAAACTAAAAGTTATGAATCAATTATTTAATACAGGGTTGCCCATATTCGACGGACCCATCTGGCAACGCCATAACTTTTGACAGAGATGTCAGATCGCTTAATGACATACCGCGTTTGAAGCGTCAGTCCAAGCAGATTTTTACCATGGAACAATACTTTTAAAATATTAAAAAATGTGAGAAGTGCGCCTTCTAAGAACACCATTAAGCGTTTATACGAAAAATTTTCGACTGGTGAGGCTCTTTCTAATCCGAAGAGGCCAAATAAAAGTCGACCAAGGCGATCGGCCGAGAATATCGCTGCCGTACGAGCCAGTGTTGAGAGGTCCCCAAGAACATCCCAAAAACGCCGTTCTCAGCAGTTGGGCATGGCTCGGTCCACTTTACAACGGATTATTCGCGTTGATTTGCATTTGTTCCCGTACAAAATTCAATTGACGCAAAGATTGTTGCCTGCGGACAAGCCTCGTCGATTGGAATGGGCCCAACGAGTCATCGAAATGGCCGATGATGACGAGCAATTTTGGAACAAAATTATCATGTCCGATGAAGCCCATTTCACATTAAATGGGACCGTAAATAAGCACAATTGCCGTATTTACGCCACTGAAAATCCTCAGGAGATTCAAGAATTGCCTCTTCATGACGAAAAAGTCACAGTTTGGTGCTGCGTTAGTGCGAAAACGGTCATTGGGCCGTTTTTCTTCCAAAACGAAAATTGCCTTGCTGTTACCATCAACCAGGAGCGTTATCGCGACATGATAACCAATTTTGTAATGCCAATTATTCGTCGAAAGCGTATGAGGCAGTTCTGGTTTCAACAAGACGGCGCTCCACCGCACACAAGTCGCATAACAATCGATTTTCTGAAGAATTTGTTTCCGGGCCGTTTGATGTCGAAAAGTGGTGATTTGGACTGGCCACCGCGTTCGCCCGATTTGACGCCCGCTGACTTCTTCTTGTGGGGACATTTAAAGTCAAAGGTTTACGTTAACAAGCCAAGGACCGTAGAAGAGCTCAAGGACAACATTCGTGAAGAAATAGCCGCTATTCCGGCCGAAATGTTGGCGAAAACGATGGAAAATGCTGCAAAAAGGGCACAATACGCCATCAACGCCAGAGGTGGCCATTTGAGAGATATCATATTCAAAAATTGATGTAAACAAATCTACTTGGAACAAATTAAATGAATAAGATTGCCAACCGCCAAATTTTTATTTTTTTCTTTGATTTTTTTTTTAAAAACATGGGTCCGTCGAATATGGGCAACCCTGTATATAAATTAAATATCATTATGGGAGGTGCAAAAAAGGACAATGTAATTCCGTGAAATTTCTTGCATTCTACACAGTATTATAACGCAATATAATTGACGAGAATTGCAGAAAGTTCAGGCTACGAAATAGGGATTACTGTCGAAAATCAAATTTCAAGAAATAGGTCATTTGTATGGCAGATACCAGAGTGGGCATTGTAATGCCGCCCATTTTCGTTCTCAGAACTTGGAGCTTTAAATGCGTGATAAATGATAAATTTGGTCGAATTTGTTACAACAGATTGGAAGATATGGAGGTAAGAATACGAGCATATGCGTTAAATGAGTTATTTGTATGAGAAGTATCGGTATGGGCGGGTTTACTTGATCAATATTTCTCGGATATTGGAAAGAATTGCAAAACAACCTAACATAAACGTAAACTACAGCATTCAACCAGGTAAAAGTTACAAAGTATTGAAGAAATTTTGAAAAATCGGTTAATATCAGTACCAGAACCGGTATAGCCAATTTGTTGCTTTTTCATTCTGAGGCACTATTTGGAATAACCTTAACGTGTGCTAAATTTGACTAAATTTAGTGCAAGTAATTTTTTAGATACTCGTATAAGGCAGGAGTATGTATTTTAAATCGGTCGCCTGTATGGAAGGTACCATAAGCAAAGTGATTATTTGGTCAATTTTTTCAAATTGTAGTTAATTAGTCGATTTTTTTTCAAATTTTACCAGAAATTAAGAATCAATGCAATGGACAAAAATTTGAGTTGTTGTCATGGGCGAGGAGTAACATAAAGAAAATTGAATATTGTACAATCGGAGAGTTTATAAAATCCTCTGTTACGAACTGACAATATATTAGGCTGTGCCAAATTTTAGGAAGTTCAATAAAGATCTATGGCACCTAGTCCGTCAAACAAATGGCCATCGCTCAATCGGCTTAGAAAGTCATGAAACGTATTTGGTCAATAGATACTTGGTACTTTAAACGTTTTCTTTCTAAATATTAATTTTTTTGACGTATCATATGAAATATACCTCCATTCCTCTAAGTGAAGGTATAAAATTAGCTTATTCATTTCCATCTTTTGAAAAATTTAAGTCTTTAAGTATGTGTTTAACATTTTTACTATTAGGTGGATTGATAGGTTCATTATATATGCACTTTTTAGAAACCCCCCAAATTATAAGCATGGATAAATATGATATGATAGTCTGATATACAAAGTTATACATTTAGTGGTTTCAAACCGCCATTTTGGCAAGCTTGTCAGCTGTTAAATACCTGTCATGTGAAGCGTATTTTTTAATGAAAAGTTTGCCATTTATAAAAGTGGATCGTTTACCAACCGAAGAATGAGCAAATATAGTTAAAACTTACTACAGACGTGGTGATTCAAACGTGGACACTTTTCGTCACAATACGGGGTGATTACGGTCGTCACAATCGACCTACTGTGCAATTAAATGGCAAGATTATGAAGAAATTTGAAAAAAAACTAGGAACGTTACAGATGTGGTCAGACCTGTGCATAATTGCTACTGAAAATATCGCTTCTATTGGCAAAAATGTGGCGGATAATCAGAATTTCAATTCAGAGCGCTTTAGCCATATGATAACCCTTTTTTGTATTATTACCCATTTTTTTGTGGAAGATTATGAATTGAACGGCGTAATTTCATATTTTGGCGATTTCAATTGACCAATTGAGGGGCCACCTCAAAGACCGTGTTTTTTCAACATTCGTCAAGTTATCGCCAAAATATGGCCCAAAATGTGAAAATAAGTGGCCGAAAACAATCTCAAAAGCATCAACTGCTCCAGCCAATTCAGGGACGTCATTTAAATGGCACTGTATTTCGTCCTTAATAGCAAGGTCCAAGTTTCATCGAAATCATACGTAGCTTTATGTGCGTTTTATTAAATTTTGTTTTTGAAATCGAAGTGTGAGAAATAGTTTGTACATCTGTCACGACACTTTGGTCCATAAAGTAGTGTACTGAAAATGTAACATTAGGCATAGCGAAACCTGTGGTGCCGGTTCAACGTAGCGCCGATTCAATCGTTGTAGTATCAACAAGTAACTAGATTTTTTTTTCTCGAAGTAATCGAGTTTGGACCTTCTTCTTATTATGAAGCCATTAATGTAGTACATTGAGCTACACTCTTTTTAGATGTATATCGACCTCTACTTAAAAGCCCTTTATTGTGATATTGCTGATTCTTCACAGCAAAAAGAAAATTTCATGTTTGTTTGAATTTCGTATTTCAATTATCTCTCGGAGGGATCCAATATAATCCTTTGATTTTTTCAGGTTTTTAATTATTCGATAATGAGAAATATCTAAATCCATAAAATGTCACAGATATATAGAATTTACAGATACATGCCTTTAGTTGGAGGCATTTTTGTCAGAATTCAGTAGTTTTTGATCGTAAGGCAAAATTTGGAATAAACCATATTCCGTGAATACCTTGCTTAACTCTCGGGCTAGGTCCACAATAATCGCTGGATTTTCCTAATTTATTTTATATTCTATAAAGAGATTAAGTTGGAACCGTAAGTTTCACAAAAATCCATACAAAAATTAGTGGTTTGCAGATATTTGCTAAATGCTTAATATATCAAAAATCTTGACTTTTGATATAAATTGCAATATTTATAAGATGTACAGATCAAGTGGCAAAATACTTTTTGGTTCCCACACAGTTAGTTTTCAATACTCAAAACTGATTTGTTACTTATTTATAATGTGCTTATATCATATATACATCACTTTTTACAGGTTACACGGAAATTATTGAAGAAACCAGAGCCATACAAGTATGAAACACAAAAACTGTAATTTGTAAACGGTGATCAAAAGACAAAAATTACATAACATTAGACATACCGCAAAATGTTTTTTTCCCACTCAATTACCTATTCTACAAAACTGTTCTATTATTTTATGATAATATCAGCATTGTGCTAAACTGAAAAGGAAATTGTTGAATAAATCGTTGCAATATTTCAGGGAATAGTTAGTTATCACTTCTCTTCATTGTAGGCAAATCTTTTACCTCCAAACAATTTTTTGAAATTTGTAAATAGAAAATAGTTTGAGAGGGTTAAATCTTACAAATAAGATGCGTGATGAAGCAATTTGAATTATAATTTATAAGTTTTGGCCATCGTAATAGTGGATGTGTGAACTGCAGCATAGTCTTGATGAAACAATACTTTGTTTTTCGCCAAAGGCGGACTTTTTCCATAATTTCATCACCTAAACGCTGCAATAAATTAGCATAATATTCGCCGTCGATGGTTTTTGCTTTCTAAAGATAATCAATAAAAATAATACCATGCGCATCCCAAAAAAACAAACGTCATTACTTTGCCTACGTATCGAACCGTCTTCGCCTTCTTTGGACACGATTCTTCCTTTCCCATTTCTGTCCACCACTTTGACTGTTTTTAGTGTGAAGTGGTGGACTCACGTCTCATCCATGGTTATAAATCGGGGCAAAAATGTGGCTTTATTGTGGTGAAACATCACCAAACACTCCACTGAAACATCTTCACGGCTCTCATTGTGCTCTATTGAATGCAGACGCGGCACCCATTTTGCACACAGCTTTCTCATCTACAAATCTTCGGTCAGTACACAATGTATAGCACTTTTTGAAATGCCTATCATTTCAACTAGCTCACGCCCCTTCACCCGACGATCATCATTCATTTGTGGATTTTCTTAATCGTTTCATAACCGTATATAGCGTGGACGTCGGTCGACCATTACGGTGGTCGGTGGTGCCAGCTCGTGCGGTAACCCAACCCAATATTTTACAGTCGTAACTGAAAAAACAGACTCCCCAGAGAAGAATCTAGCTTGGCTTTAATATTGGTTGGAATGAGACCTTTCAATTGGAAATATTGAATTACATAACGGTGACAAATTTGTTCCATGTTTATAAATTCATTAAGATCGTTTACTTTTGATAGCTCAAATACAAATACTAAACAATGTGGTGCCTTGAATCTTAAAACATATGTTTTGTAACGTTGCCTGTTTCCATGAAAATAATTGTTTTCAAATTACTGGCACCATCTGTACGTCATGTTGGTTTGTTTTTGGAACCGCCCTCATAAAAATAATGTAATTTGTTCTCCACAATTCGATGATCGTTTGGAGCACCCTACCGGCAAACTGATAATAAGTTTGAAAGGCATTGTAAGAAACACATATCTTTAACTTATTCCACTTCCCTACGGGTGAAAGTAGTTAATCTTAGTACTTTATAAACTTTACTATGACATATTACTCATGCTTATACAAGCTCTTGTTGAAATTATCCTTTTAATAAGAATTTTATTTTGCTTTTTTTGACTGAGTAAAATATATATTCTGAGTAACTTCATATGAAACCCTCCTCATTCGAATAACGTGGCAGAAGCTCAGTCCTGATGACTCTGCAAATGAAATGAACTTTTTACGTGTTACTCAGCATGGTTCACAGCTGCTTACTCATTTCTAAGCGCCTTTTTTTCGGCCTCATCAGTTACTTTATGATTTACACCTATAGACACGTGTGGACATAACACAACCTAACACCGGGTACATTGATATGAACAGTGTGATACTGTCAAAAACACAGAATACCTAATTTAGCAAAGGCAACGTCATGTAGAGAAAAATATTAATGAAGCGAAATCGTCGAGGAGTAAACAGGCATTCTGGCAAAATGTTAGTTAGAATTATCAACGGCAACGAATTGTTGCACTGCCGCCCACGTATATACAGATAAAACAGAGCTATGAATTTGGTTCGTGGCACTACAATGATGTGTACAAACACTCATGGGTTGAAGTCAGTAAATTCACGACCTTTTTAGCCGCCAAATAGTGGCTCACCGTGGGTGCAAATGTTTGCTTGTTTATAAAATCGACGAAAGCCAGCCATTCTTGGATGACATTTTAGGTCAACTTAGTTAAACCCAATACAGAAATTTCACCCACGTGAACTGACTTAAATATGTCTACACATAACATCCTTTTGTATTGCTGCAGAATATACTCGGAATTAAAGCACAACGTTCGTCTGGAAAATGTAGAAGACACACTGCTAAATCAGACATTTTGGCTGTTTGGTACCCCAAGGGGCGTGGCAGTCCCATATATTTTTATTCCCAGTACTAAATGCTTGATGCGAGTTCTATTATAATGAACACAATGCAATTGAATCGATAATTTAATCTAGGAATATATAAATTAAATAAGGTAATTTGTATGGGAGATACCAGAAAGGGCATGGTCACTCTGTAGATTTTTTCACATTTTACCCAGTATTTCTACTCAATATAATTGATGAGAATTTAAGAAACTTCAGGCTGCGAATTCTGAATCACTGGTGGAATGGATGAAAGGGTTCGAATGGATGAAATGGATGGAATGGATGGAGTGGATGGCGTGGATGGAATGGATGAATTGGGGAATAGATAGAATATATGGAATGGATGTAATGGTTGTAATCGATGGAATGGATGAAATGGATGGAATGGATGGAGTGGATGACTTGGATGGAATGGATGAAATGGATGGAATTGATGGAATATATGGAATAGATGAAGTGGAAGGAATGGATGGAATATATTGAATAGATGAAATGGATGGAATGGGTGGAAAGGGTGAAATTTATGAATGGAATGGGCGTGGCAACGTCATTTTCGTTTTCAGACAATAGAACACTAAACGCATATTACAAAGCGACATATGGCAAATTTTGTCGAATTTGGTTCAACGGATTGAAAGATATGGAGCTAAGAATATACAGATTACATTGGAAATTTGAATGGGAACCACGCCCTTTCGCTTTTATCCGATATTTTAGAGAATTGCAAAACGATGTAATGAATTTAATTATAGAATACTAATTAAAAATTCATGGAGATAAAGAGAAGAGTACTTAACTTAACCTAACCTAACCTACTATGGGCTAAGCAAGCGATTGAATGATAAAATCCTCGCTCGACAAACAAAACTTCGACAGTTTCAGACATTGCTTCTACCTGTCTTGCTATATGGTGCAGAATCCTGGGTTTTAACGCAAGCGAATGAATCAGTACAGTCAGTTTTCGACAGGAAAATACTCCGGAAAATATATAGAACCATCATCGTTAACGGAGAGTATCGGCATCGCATGAACAATGAGCTGTATGAGCTATACGACGACATCGACGTGGTCAAACGCATTAATATACAGCGACTGTGTTGGCTGGGTCATGTTGTGCGGATGGATCCAAATGCCCCAGCACGGAAAGTTTTCGACAACGAACTCGATGGATGGCACAGAAGAGGGCGACCAAACTTCCATTGGAAAGACTAGGATTTTGAAATATTATCGAAACTTGGTGTGAGGAATTGGAGGAGGGGCTCAGAAGATCGAAGGGCTTGGAATTATTTTCTACGCGCAGCGTATAATAAATAAGGATGTCTATTCCAGTTGCCACCTAAGAAGAAGAAAAATTAGAAATTACAGATATTTAATTGAGTTTTGAAAAATCGGTTAATTTATATGGGATGTAACAGAATGGGTCGCTCAATGTGATCGGTTTTCATTCTGAGACCTTACTTTGACAAAGACTAAATGTGAATGAAATCTGACTGAATGTAGTGAAACTGTATGAGATATATGTACCTAAGGATATATGTGTAAAATTGGTCGTTTGTATACCTTCCAATTGATCGACTTTATTTAAATTTTACATCGAATTGTGATATAATGCCTCCCATGGAAACAATTTGGGTTGCTGCGTATTTATTATGTATGAAGGATGGAAATTGAATTCCGGGAAATCGGTAATTATAGCCTATTTGTAAGCCCTGGCAGTGATCTGGACAAATATTAGAATGCGTCAAGGGCTAAGATGTTTTGCAAAGATTCGCGATAGTTACTGTGTTGCCGTGTCTATGTATCAATCGGTCTGGCAGGTAGGCTGGTGGTCATTGCTTTATTGACTTCAAAAGTTATGAAACGCATTTGATAAAAGAAATATGTCGTACTTTAAACGATTCCTTCTGCAGGTTACATTTTTGCCTTATCAAATAATATAAACCTTCCTCCATTCGGCTGAAGGTATAAAAATGGAACAAAATACTGCTAATATAATTTTTTTTTCACGAATTTCTCTGTTAAAACACTATAATATTGCAAGGTGTACATATCATAATTAGACCGACCGTGTCGCGATGTTTAGTACATGAGGCCATCATTCGCATCATTGCGGGCTCAATCCCGCATACAGTCACCTAGCATTATTTGAGCGGCAGTCACATCAATGTGTCTGACGAACACTTCGAATAGTCGAGTAATCGATAAGTCTGGTAAATGATTCTCAATCAGCAACGTTCGGAATCGCCATTAAACTGTATATCCCGTTGAGGGAATATAAAAATAGAATACGTGAAAGTTCACTAAATATGAGAAGCTTTCACATATCTCTTTTGTGGGATGCAAAAGAATTTGTTTACATATCGCAATGCTAGCGATACTTCTAACAGGCGTTCGAAATGCAAACAACAATTTTGAGTACATTTCTGATGGAATTAGTTGAACGTGTAAATGCTAACATTTGTTCGGTTTGCTTCCCAAGACCACATACATATCAAATTTCGTATCTCTTTCAAGGAATGTAGGAGAGTTTGTTTGCATATCGCAGTGGTAGCGATACTTCCAATAAGCGTTCGCAATGCAAACAACAAATTTGATCCTAAAAGTTCGAGTAAATTTTTAATAGGCATAGCTGAACGGATAATTGCTAACATTTGTTTGGCTTTCTTCCCAATCCCACATACAAAGCAAATTTCATTTCGTGGTGTCTTTGAAGTTATGGGAACTAATAAGTATTTCACAAATTATTCTACTATTGGGCCACTATCTTACTTCTTTGGGAGCTGATCAGTCAAAATAAAGTTGTATTGTGGCATAGTTGATCACGTATTTACATTTTGTTAAATCGTTTGCCTTTTTCCTTCTGGAACTCAGGTTCCAATTCACTATCGGCGATTTGGGAAAAGCTTAAATTGAATTGAGGAGGTTGGAAAACCAGGAGATCTGAATTCCTATTCGTACTCTGTATTTCACTGACTTAGGGAAACGGTACATATATTTTTTTTTTTCTTTTTTTTTTTTGAAAAATAGGTTTGGGATTTAAGACTTACATTATTTATTCGAAAGCTGAGGGCGGCTTGCGACGTGGTCCTGGTGGTTGATGAACGGCAAAGAGACCCGTTCTCTTGCCCACCACAACCACGAAACCTCCGTTCACCGCTGGGTTGCCACCTATGCATCACATATAGTGGGCTTATTTTTCAATTTCATGGTTGGATAGTTGGGCCTTTACATCACCTAACACTTGTATTCAATTCATCTAACAATTCAGTTCAATTAAAATTAACAGTAGTTGTTCAAATAGTTCATTTTAATTCATTTTTAAACCAATTCATTAATTAAATCAGAGATAATTATATTAAACGCATTTATTTCCTTCTAAGGCAACGAATGATGTGGTACTTGCAAGTACCACCACCCCGAAAGTTTTTTAAAATAAAAATTTAAGTAAAAAATTTAAAATAAAATGCGGTTAGGTTCCTCCGCAGTTTATCTACGAGTATGTTAGCCAAAGAGTCTTCTTAGCTCAAATTTCCAATTATTTAGTTTGCTTTAGCTTTATTGCAGCTTCTCGGCTCGAACGATTGCATCTTTTTTTGCCTCCTCTCATCAATGGGATTTCGCTGAAAAGATGAATTTCTGATAATACAGAGTGTATACGTCGTAAGAGAAATGTGCACCTTGATATTGGTCATTTCGAATTAGACTTTTCTAGAATAACAGTTCAGGAGCCGCACTATTTTCTTTTTCGATCAATGATTACAATCCAACAGATATCAGTAGGTGATAATTATAAGCCTACTTTAGCCTGGAATCATGACAATTTTACTGGAAAATTGCAAAAATATTACTCACTGTGCAACATTCATATGGAGCGAAGCACGAACGACCCAGCAGCACTAACGAGGAAAAAGTAAGTAAACATTTAAAAAGTTGTTGTCTTTTTGTTTGTTGCCGTTGTTGCAGCATAAACCCCATGAATAAATAAAATGTACATTTAGAGCATGAGTTATGTCCTCTGAAGGGGAGCATGCAGCACATGAAAATATACATTTTTTACTGTATGGATGTGACTCGGCTTAATTTACGGCCAAACGTTTAATAATATAAACGTATACAGAAAAACATCAGCCGGAACACATAAAGTAAAAAAGTACACGACCCAGCAAATACCTGGCAGCAATGATGCCAGCAAAGTACCAGTGATAGAAAATTCCTGAAAAAGAGGTCAAAATTTCTGTAGTTACTGTAATGGTAAATTAAGAAACACATATTTAGACATCTTCGAAATGTATCTTGTAGGTTGTCATTTGCAATAATGTTTCAAAACAGTTATACGAGTATACACATGTCAGAAGGTGTTAAAAAATACTCTTAGTTTTGCAACTCAATTAAACAAAATTGTTATAATTTACTATTCCTAAGAAATTTCAACTTATAGACAAAAACAGGTGTATTTTAATACAGTCGGCATTAAAAGCTATGGACAATAGGTTTCTTACAGGTAAGTTAATAAGCCAAGGAAAGCTGACAAATCAAATTTGTAAAATTTCAAAAAATCAGTTGAAATTTTCAATGATTTTTCATCCGAAGGAATAAATATAGTGTCTTTTGACTATATTTCATGACTATTTGAGGTAATTGAGTTATATATGTCGGTCTGTAGGGTTCGCGGATACCCATCCTACGTCTTTACGAAACTTCTGTAAACCTGAAGCAACCAAATATATTGGTAGATTTCAGCCGGTAAATAACTATACCGGCACGTTGCGTGTATCACACCTTGTGCTACCTCATCTCGTAATATTCAGTAGAATCATAACAATTCCGATGTGCAAAACTTTGAATTCAAATGATTTCTGGAAACAAGGACATTTGAATATAGCTCTTGATGTCGTATCTAATTTAGTGGTTTTAAAACCGTTGGCCTGGCGAGACTGTCTGCTGTTAAATACCTGTCATTTGAAGTGTCATTTATTTAGTAAAAGTTTTGTCATTTAAGAATATGGATCGTTTAACAACCGAAAAACGCGTAAAGAAAGTTAAAACTTACTACAAAATTAGTGATTCGAATGTGGACACTTTTGTCATAATTGACCTATTCTGCAAGGAAATGGCAGGGTTATGAAGAAATTTAAAGGCAGCGGAAGCGTTACAGATGTGGCCAGGTCTGTTGTGCATCATTGAAATGTACGCACTGCCGAAAATATCGCTTCTGTTAGTGAAAGAATTCAGAGCGCTATGGCCGTATGATAACCGATCTTTTTTTGGCTTGCAATTGAGGATTATTAGTTGAACGATATGACGTTTAGAAAGAACGGTGCCACGAGCTACACCACACGACAGATTTTGACTTTATTGCAATAGCAGTTTCCAGAAAACGTAACCTCATGTTTTGGTGACGTCTATTGACCACCAAGATCAGACGATTTGACGCCGTTACACTTTGTTTGTGAGGCTACTTCAAGGTCTGTGTTTAAGCGGGTAATCTCCAAACGCTGGAGTATTCGAAAATCAATATATATTCCTAAAGTTATTGCTGAGATACTTAGAAGGATCCTCCAATCCAGATACGGTCATTTAAGGGTAGAGGGTAGCGAAAATTAAAAAAAAAATCAATTTTTTCTTCATTGCCCCAAAAAATTATTTAGGATGTCCTGAATATAATGATATCTCCAAAATTCAAATCCAACCACTATAAGTGCCCAAACAAATTTTTTGAAGTTAATTGGTCATGACCTGTGATCTCGCTGATATGAAATTTGTCAAACTAATATAATTTTACATACCTAAACACCTTGTAGGATATTTGTACTTAATACATAGATATTATGATATCTATATGTATACAGACACATATGTATATATATATATATATATATATATATATATATATATATATGATTTTTCGGAAACGGAAGAATCAAACGTGTTTTCTCTAGAAAAACTAGAACTGAATTTTTCGGAAATCGTGGATGTTGAAGGTCCAGGCGTTGGTTCCGAGGAAGAAGGCGCAGGGGTTGGTTCCGAGGTAGAAGGCCCAGGCGTAGGTTCCGAGCTAGAAATTCTACGCAATTTGTCCTGAGGTCTTCTGCCTCTAAATGTGCTTTTCCTGGATTTAAAAATTCTCTTGGAACGAGTCATCGCGATAAACACAAACAACTTTGCAAGAGCACGAGAACATAGGTTGACTATGGTTGTACTGGGTTTACTATCGAAACTTAAAGAATAATCGATAGGAGTATGACTTCCTTGCACTCTACAGGGATAGATGAGAGACAAGCTATCAAGTTTAGCCCCGAAAATCTAAAGAAAACGTCGTTTCAACCGGGAAATTTAAATCGCAGCGTTTTCTGCCTCTCCTGAAAAATCAAGTTTTTTCACATAAAAGACCCATTTTCTCGGGATCGGATGAACCAAACGACTCAGAAATTTGAAGACTTGTGGAATATTATTACTTATATAAATGGTATAGAACGATTTTTAATATATTAAATGCTTAGCGAGAAAAAAAAAATTATAAACTGAACAGTTTTTTTTTCCATATTTTAAGAAACTGTCAAATAAAAGCGGCTTGATTTAGAGAGATTCCTTCTATAAAATAAATAAAGAGTATAGATACCGAAACATACTCTCAAAATTTCAATAAAATCCGACCAGTACTTTTTGAGATACAGGGGCAAATGGATCAGTGGTTTCCCCATACGGATAAACTACCCACTACCCTTAAATTACATTGTATTGTGTACATAATGGTAAGGTCCAAGCATTGTAATGAAATAATAGATTAATCGAAATCATAGCTTTATGTGTGTTTTATTTAACTTTACTTTTGCAATCGAAAAATGATTAAGCGGGTAGTATTAAGAAACAAGCTGATGATGGACGTGTCATAAACAAGACTATCACATGTCTTAAGCTTTGGTAGCTTTTCATTTTCAAAGGTTACTAACAATATAAAAAATTAAAGAGATTTATTGTCCTGGAGGCAAACAAAAAAGAACAAAAGAAATGAAAATCTAAGGCGACAAAGAAAATTGTATACAAAAAGTAATAGAACAAAAAGTTAAAATAATTTCAATGCCAATTTTTGCCAGAATTTCAAGCAATCATATTTGTAAAAGAATGCATTTTCCCACCGCCCCTATGGTAATGTACAGTTCTAGAGGACCCAGGCTAATTTAGATAGTGCTACGTTTTCGTTTACTTTATTTCCCAACCGCAGAATACAAAATAACTCGTAACTACAGAAATAAATATTTAATCGGGCAAAAAGTTGGTCAAGGACAAAAAACTCGGCATTACAGTAGCACTTCCATTTGAAATTTATTGAAAATGGAATGATGTTTGTGTATCCTACTGTTATTTCAGGTATTTCCCGCCGTTCTGTGATTATTTGTTTGCTGTTGTATGATTTACGCAACCACATTGCAAATGTCAATTTTCAAATTGAAAACATGAGAAGAGGAATGTTAAGTATTTGTGGTTTTAAGGTAACGGAAGTTTTCAAAATGCCACCATTCAATATCGGTTAGAAAATAATTTAATTTAACAGGAACCATCACCGAAATTAAATTAAATCCGAATATAATTTTGATTTGTTTTTGCGTTTGTGGAACCTAAATCTGATTCCGACTTTCTATTGAAATTTGTTTTTGCTTCATACATCCAAAATGAAAATACAAAAAAAAAATATTATTTAATTTTTTATTTAATTTATTAAAATTTATGGTATTTATTTAATTTATTGAACTTTATGAAACTTACCTTATTGCAATAGACTCACGAGCTCAGAGTCAACAACCATAAATATATTCGTTGACTGAAGTTCTGAGCGCTTGATGTAGGACTTTGGTGAAGAGACGAATTTTTGGATGAATTGCATTTTTAATAAACAAAATAGCCGTATATGAGACAACGCCAAGCCCCATGAGATTTACCAGGTGGTAATGCATCCTCAAAAAGTTACCCTTTGCGAATTTTGGGACTGCGGCACAATTGACCTATACTTTTTCGAAAGGGGCTTTGGCGAACACTTTTGCCCTGGCGTGATAACTTTCTTTTTCTTTTTTACCTACATATACTTTCATTCTTTTGGGTGAAGGTATAATAATATTTTGATTTAAAATTCAATCAAAGAAGAACAATTTTAACTACAGGGTGATTTTTTAAGATTTAAGTTTTTCAGGTTGGCACCACTGATTGGTAACGGCATCCAAACGTCATCTGTCAAAGTGAAAAGTGTACAGTACACTCTGCCATTTCAGCATGGAAAGACTAACAAACGAGCAACGATTGCACATCGTTGAAATTCAAAAATCAAAATTCGTGCTCTGTAACAAATCGTTTCGTGCATCGTTTGATACGACCATTTTATGGTCGTCATAATGGACCTGCTGAATCAACAATTCGTGCTGTTATCTCCAAATTTAGCACCAAATTTACTTTATTGTACATAAAACCATCGACTCGCATGCGTAGAGAGCATACCGGAGAAAATATTGCAGCCGTAACGACGACCACTGTTAATTACGATTGTAAAATGTCAATTCGTCGCCGTTCTGAGCGATTAGGCATGTGTTACTTAACCACAAGAAACATTTTACACGTAGATTTGGGTTTGAAAGCCTATGAAATTCAACTTGCACAAGAACTGAAGCCGAATAACCTACCACAACGTCTAATTTCTGGTGAATAGGCCTTACGAAAACTCGATGAAAATCCGCTGGTTTATCGAAAAATTGTATGTATTCAGCGATGAGGCTCATTTCTTACTGAACGGATACGTAAACAAGCAAAACTGTCACATCTGGATTGATGAACAGCCACTTGCCATACATGAATTACCGATGCATCCCGAAAAAACGACAGTCTGGAGTGGACTGGTGGCATCATGGGTTTATTTTCTTTTTCTCAAAGACGAACTTGGAAAAAACGTCATCGTCAACGGCGAACGATATCGAGCCATGATACGCGACTTTTGTTGCCCCAATTGGCTGAGTTGAACTTGGTTGGCATGAGGTTTCATCAAGACGGTTCAACATGCCACGCTGTTTGTGAAACAATGGATGTGTTGAGAGATGAATTTGGTGAGCAGCTTATCTCTCGATTTGGCGCTGTGAGTTGGCACCCAAGATCTTGCGATTTAACGGTTCTTGGTTATTTCTTGTGGGGTTATGTCAAGTCGTTAGTCTATGTGGACAAACTGAACACTATTGACGCCTTACAGGATAACATAACACGCGTTATTCGTGGAATACAGGCCGAAATGTTCGAAAAAGTGACTAAAAATTGGACCTTCCGAATGGACATTTTGAGACGGAGTCGCGGGCAACATTTACATGAAATTATCTTTAAAAATTAAATGGCAAAGACCAATTCATCGATTCCAATAAAAAAATTTTATATACGATGCAAATTTGAGTGTTTTATTCGATTTTTTAAAAAAACTACGATTAAAAAATCACACGTTAGAACTTCTTAAACGTAGACACAAGAACGGTCCAAAATTGCCCGACCTGATGTATTGTAGATGGGTCAATAGATTGAAAAAAAAATAATAATTTGGTCAAAAGTGGCATCCTTATGAAACATATGTTTTAAGTTTCAAGGCGACACATTGTTTAATATTTTTATTTGAGCCGTCAAAATTAAACGATTTCAGTGAATTTGTAAATATGGAACAAATTTGTCACCGTTATGTAATCCAATATTGCAATTGAAAGGTCTCAGTCCAACCAATATTAAAGCCGAGCTTTATAGCTTCATTTACGGCTGGAAAATATTGGGTAGCAGAGATTAAACGAGGCCGTACGAGCTGACAGTACGAACACCATAGTGATCGCCCAGTTGAGGTGTCCACGCCTAGGTACGGTTAAGAAAATTCACAAAAATGAAATGAAATGATAGGCGTTAAAAAAAGTTTAATACATCGTATATTCACCAAAGGTTTGAAGATGAGAAAGCTGTGCACAAGATGGGTGCCGCGCTTGCTTTCAATAGAGCAGAATCAGCTCCGTGAAGACGTTTCTTTAGAAAGTTTGGCGATGTTTCAGCGCAATTAAGCTGAATTTTTGAGTCGATCTATAACCACCGACCGAATTTTTGGGTCGATTTATAATAATGGATGAGACACAAATACTGCGCTTCACATCTGGAACAAAGGAACACTCAGGGCAGTGGACTGGAATGGGAGAATCGTGTCCAAAGAAGGCGAAAACGTTTCCATGTGTAGGTAAGGTTATGGAGTCTGTTTTCTGGAATGCAGAAAGGATAATTTTTACTGATTACCTTCAGAAAGGACACCATCAGCGACGAATATGATGATGAAATTGAATGAAATTAAGGGGGGAAAAGACCGCAATTGACGAAAAATGAAGAGTTATTTCATCAAGATAGTACTCCAGTTTACACATTCACTGTTGCGATGGCCAACATTAATTAATTAAATTTGGTATCTTAACGCATCTTATTCGTCAGATTTAGCTTCCTCTGACTATTTTATATTTCCGAAATTGTAATAATGGCTCGTTGTTAAAAGATTTGCCAACAACGAAGAGATGAAGTCTGCGGTTAAAGGTTATTTTAAGGAGTATGAGAGTTCTTATTATAAAAAAAGAGTGTAAAAAGTATTGAATATCGCTGGAAAAAGTGTATCGAGCTAAAAGGAGATTATGTTGAAAAACAAAGAAAATGTTTCGCAACTTTTTTATGTATTCTTTGTTGGGTCTACCAGTGTTTACACCGCCTTCATAATTTACTCAAAAATGCAATTAAACGCTATTTTAGCCCTTTTCTGAAGAATTAATTAACTCATATGTAGGGATGCCGATAACTGTAATAATGAAATGTTACAATTCTGGCAGACGCTTTCGCACATCTATCTTATTTTTGGTGTCATTCAGTTACGACACTTTACACTCTGCTGTTGCTAATATGTGATATGAGATATGAGTTGCTGTGGAAAGTAAAGCAAAGTTTCATTCACTAGGCCGCAATTTAATTTGCACATCTAAACACTTAAATTTTAATTTAGCTCTGTATGAACCCCGAGGGATGTCTTCATTAGAGTGCCGTAGTGTTCCTTGTTTAACAACGTATACAAAGTAATGTTTTAGCGAAAATGCTGTGAAAAATAATTCAATAAATTGTCTTACATACTCGAAGGAATGTTAAAATGAAATTAGGAGGATGTGTGAGAAGGTCTGTTAATAGGATATGCGCAGCACTGTGGAAGAGGATGGAGTAAGTAATTTAAAGGATGCTCTGTGACAGAAATTTACTATGTACGGAGTATCGTCGGTTTTACAAAATCATTAACAACGAATTGGCCCAATGATTCAACGAAGTTTCGTTGGTAATAGATACAACTGTGCCTGTATTTTTATGTTGCTCTCATATATATGTATTATAAGGAAACGGTTAGGTGGCAGAAACATGTTGCTTGCATATGGTATCTATGGCATCGTAAATGTTTTTATATTTATACACTTTGCAGAGTATGTTCATTTTTTAATACCACATGGTGGTGTTAATGTTTTAATTTCCGTTTTAGTGCGTAAGAACAAAACATAAGCTATCGTCAAAGCTACATCAATACGTTAAATATATTGTCTATTTTATGGTAATTAAGTTTGTACCCTGCATAAACCGAGCCAACGTGGTTTAAATAAAGAAAGGTCATAAATACGAGAGTGTTAGCTGCAGAATACATAAAACAGATTGCGATGGAATTAAGATATATATTAAAAGGTGGCTGTATGATTGTCTCTACAGCTTCGGTTATAATTTAATGTTCATATGGACAAACATTTTGGAAGAAAAAATACTCAGCTATAATTATATATATTTATATATATATCAAATTTACTGATTAGATGGACCTTTTCTAACTAACTTAAAGAAATTGTTAAGGTTCCGATCAAATATTGAAAAATTACCAAACCGTTGCTTTGGATTCTTCAGTTTCCTATACAGCGACTAGAGTGAACGTTATTATCTATTATACGCTGCAGGGAGAAAAGAAAATGAAGAGCTTCAATCTTCAATCTGTGCCCTTCCTTCAATTCATCACACAAAATTTCGACAGTGTTCCAAAAGCTTGTTCCTTCAAAAGAAGTTTTAAACGACCTCATATGTGCCTCATGGCGAGTTCGTTGTCGAAAACTCTTTGTACTGGTGCTATTGGGTCCATCTGCACAACATCACCCAGTTAGCGCATTCCCTTTTATTTTGGTGGTTCACTTGACGATGATACATACTCTCCGTTAACGGTGATAGGTCTACATATTTTGGAAATATTTTTTCGATCTTTCCGAGAACTAAATCATCCGAAAGTGTCATAACGCAGGACTCTGCCAAACATCAAACCAGTTGGACCTCTGTTAGTCAAGAGAGAGAGAGAGAGAAAGAGTGAGAGAGAGAGAGAGAAAGAGAAGGAGAGAAAGATAGAGAGAGAGAGAGGGAGAGGAAGATGGAGAGAGAGCTTTAAAACAGGTCACTAAGCCCGTAATAACATCTTTTTATTATGCTCTTCCCCTAATATCCAAACTGTCATTACCACCTTTATTCACGGCACAGCTGAAATAGATGAATCCGCCCCTAGCTCAAAATTTATTCCAAATTTTCACGCAGCATCCAAAACGAATAGGCAATTTGTTCGTAGGAATGAACAATTCAGTTTTACTAATTCCTCCTCAATGAATGAGAAAACTGCACTAATATCTCGCAGCTTTGTGTCAATGATTTTCATATCATCAGTATAAGCAGCTTTCGTTAAAGATGCTACAAGTCGCGTTAGCGGCAACTTGAAAATGTGGCACGGTATACAGTCAATCTATGTATTTTGGTAGTTTGGTGAAAAAAATAACTTATTAAGATTCTTGCCTACCCTTTGTGTTTCAGGAAGTGTCATCGTGTACAAAAAATATAAGTTTAGAAGCTTTATACAATTTTCGCCATATCGGACTTTAATGTCGACGGAAAATATGATATTCGTCGATTTTTAATAATATTGGACTGTACAAATTGGGCTTTCCGTTCACAACAAATTCTCGTAGAAATTCTCATCTTTGACCCCATTAAGTACAGGGTGGCTGAAAACTCAGGCTACCAATGTATTACCTGAAGATATTGGAAGAGTTATTTTTTTCAGAGCTACTTCGAAAGAGAAAATTTTTTTCAGAACTACTTCGAAAGAGAAAATCTTTACATACTATGTAAATTCAACATGATGGGGAAGCTGGTTATGGAGCAAAGTATTTTGTATCTGAATTGCTGCGAAAATTGAGCAAAAGGCAAATTTTCTGACCTTACAGCAACCGGGTTTTCTTGTTTCTTGCTGCAAATAATAACTTAAAGCGAAGCATTCGAAGGCAAATTAAGTTAATTTCCTTTACAACACTCTGATGAGAATCAATTAAAAAGGCTGAAGCAAAATGTGTTATTTGTCACTTAGATAAAGATAAAAGAAATAATTTTTATGAAAATATTTTACGAGATATTTTATTTAAATTTCTTAATGTAGTAATGTTCACTAACTACCCTATGCTATTCATATAATCCTGATCGCCATAAAAATCTATGCTTTCCTAGGAGTCGTCCCTCCGCGTGTCTATTGAAAATGCCGTGGAAATCGAACAGGTTGAGCTAAAAAGTTTAAATTTTACATAAGAATATCTCATTTTCATCAGCAGGTAAAATGCAAAACTATCTAAAGTCGAACAAGTAAGATTGGAGTATAAAAATTTTGTTAAAAAGTACTATAATTATACTGATGGCAAAGAGGGAAAATATGTAAGAGGGAGAGCTGCCATGTTCGCATTTAGCCTCAACAGTTATACATATATGTAACTCAAATTTGCCGAAAGAGATTTACTCAAGAGAGAGCGACTACATTTGAACTATTTTACATTTACTCTTTTATCAAAGAAAATAAATGTAAGAGGGTAAATTTAGCCGCTGTGTTTTGAGTAAATCTCTCTTGATTGCTATCAACATATAACCGCTGCCATATCAGCATTTAGCTTCAACAGCTTTTATCTATTATCACATAGCAAAAATGCAAATGCATAGGATGGTGAATTTAGCCGCTGTATTTCGAATATCTCTCTTGATTGCTAGAAACTTGTAACCGCTGACATATTCGCATTTAGCTTCAACAGGTTTCCTCATAACTCAAATGTAGCCACTGTATTTTGAA
>JAHXMU010000556.1:785190-830212 GCA_019455685.1 Philornis downsi
CTCTTGATCGCCAGAAACATGTAACCGGTGGCATATACGTATTTAACATCAACAGTTTCCCTCATAATTCAAAGGGAATAAATGTATTGGAGTGTATATGTAACCACCGTCTTTTGAGTAAATCTCTCTCGACACATGTGAGTTATGTGGAAATCTATTGAAGTTAATGCGAATATGACAGCGGTTACATGTTGATAGCGGTCAATACACTATTCTCTAGTAAAAATAAACACTGAGTTGTTCGTCCTCTTAAACATTTATTCTCCGTGTTTAACAGATCGCAGCGTATATTAATGAAACATCGTATTCACACATCCAAATACGAATGCAAATTTTTACATGAGTCTACGCTGAATATAAATTTATTATCCACCACTTCACTGTGTCTCTTCTGCTTCATAAAGAAACACACAGCCAAATTTGAACTTTGGCAGTTTGCAAGTAATTCAGTTTTCTTTCCTTTTTTTCCAGAACATAATTAATTTAAGGCATCTTTCATTGTTTTCCACTTGGAGTGGTGTGGTTCCTTCTGCACTGCACAAAAATTAGCGGTTTACATCAATGAGGTTTTAGTTTCATTTCATTAAAATATGTTTATTTCTATTTAATTAAGGTCTTAGCAATGAGAAAATGCGGATCAAGTCGCAATGATGAAAATTTGGTTTCATGAAAAAAGTGTAGTTTTTGACCGGAATATAAAACCAGCCAACAACATTAAGGTCATGCGAAATGAGAAAGTACTTCTTTGCCCTTAGAGATCTTTTTACATTAAAAACATCATAAGTAACACTGAGCAATTATAACCGGAAAATACAAGAAAAAATAATTTTAGGGAATGAAATTAATTAGTGTCCTGATTCAGTTTGCCCCAGCAAAAAAAAAGAGTGCACAACAAAAATGTTTTCGTTCCAGAAGTGCTTAAAAATTGGAAGCGAATTAATCTTGGACTTCCAACTAAGGGAATGTTAGTTTCTGCCTCTCAAAGCCAGCAGATATACGGTCACTGCACAATCGGCTTAGGAAGTCGTGAAACACATTTGATTAAAAATAATTGGTACGTTAAACGCTTTCGTCTGAGTGCTATTTTGGTTCTGCCATATTAATTGGTATATACCTGCGATTGACCATATAAAAAGCCAGCTTAAAGTGAGAAACGTGATGAATATTCAACACTGAGTTTGTTCCAAATTTTGTTTTGAATATCTAAAAATCGTTCAGGAGGCTTTCTATGATTTGACTCTCTGTGGCCGGCCATTAACCAAATAGCCACGAGGCAAAAGAGAATTCGTGAAAGAACCAATCCTTCATTCTCATTGTTGTTCAATGTAAGAGATAAAGTTCAATGGTTAAAAAACTGGACATTTTTGAGTATTACGTACTTTACATATGCATAGCCTGCTTGTAAGTAGATGTACATATAGGTATATATACTCGTACAACTGATGAAGTAGCAACAGCATCGATTCAGTCTCAAAGCGATCTGAAGAAAGACTTGTTTTGGAGTCTAAAAGGCGTCATCCTTGTGGGTAATTACTGAATAGACTATCAAATGCTTAAAAAAATTTTCGATTTGGAAATGTCTACTGACCTCACCGCTAAATTGGTGCACATTCTTCTATACACTGTGAAGATAATTAACATCAACGTGGTCACTATGAAAATGAAACACTCTGTCTTAAACTTAAGTCAACATCAATTAAGCGAAGGTTATGGTTACTGAAAATCGTCACTTAAGTGTGGTAGATATGGCCAATGAATTTTCTGAACCTAAGAAAACAATTCATACTATTTTACGCTATTGTTTGAGCATGAAATACATGGCTGGTCGATTAGTTCCGAAAGACCTGAATTTTCTGCTAAAATTCAATCGCATAAAGAACATACAAGAACGAGTCAACTCCGAGCGCTCAGTCATAAAATTCATCGTAACTGGTGGGGAGACATCGGTTTGCGAGTCCGATTTACAAACCTGTCAACATGCCTAGGAATGATCTTTTCCAATTGAGCCGAAACCAAAAATAATATGTCAACGTCGATCAGAAGTAATTGTGACTGCTTTCTTTGATTTCTTCAATGTTGTCCACTCGCAATTCTTGCTAAGTGATCAGACGGTAAATAAAAACACGTTACCTGGGCTTTATGCGGCTTTTGAAAGAGCAAGTTCGAAAGGT
The DNA here is from genome assembly GCA_019455685.1 of Philornis downsi. NCBI lineage: Eukaryota > Metazoa > Arthropoda > Insecta > Diptera > Muscidae > Philornis > Philornis downsi. Next base: position 787,362 of record JAHXMU010000556.1, read on the forward strand.
AGTTCAAACATGTAGAAATAGAACTCATGAGTTTTGCACCACGTAAAGCATCATCGCACAAGGACATTATTGTGAACAAATTCCTCCCCAAAATATTGCTGTAGAACAATCAAGTGCTCACCTGATACGGTTCTTGCTGACTGTTTTCCCTTTCCAAATCTTAAATTACCACTCCGAAGAATCTGTTTTCCATCGACAAACAGGTTAGTAGTAACGGGGAAGAAATTGAATTTTTGGAGATCAATTTGTACGGAGGTACCAGCAGGTGTTGTCCGACACAGCTCATTTCCAATCTGCGATTACGATTTGAAAAGATTTTAGGCTGTGTGAAGTTATAAGCTATTAAGTACAGATTTACGGCTGTTATCATGTCTACTAGTTAGCCAGTCAGGCAGGCAAACAAACGGACATCGCCCAATCATCTTAAAAATTCCTGAACCGCATTTAGTCAAAAGATATCTGGTACTTTAATTGTTTCCTTATGGGTGTTACGTTTTTCTTATAGGTTTATGTATTTTCAGTCGTAGCTTTGAGCGATGTAATAGGATGAGACTATAGGAAAATTGTACTTTATATATCTGTGGTCACAACCCGTAACAGCCTAACTCAAGTTAGGACACAATTGAGTTATTAGCACCATCGTATTCAGCGTATCTAAATTTATTTGCTCTAAATTTTTCATGTTTGTATCTCTTCTAGGAAGGCAATTAATCCTAAAAAACGTAATAGCTTAAGTTATTTTTCAAAATGACTGTTTTGGCATAACTGACTAAGTCAATTTAGGATTACAACAAATATAAACATTATTTTTTCATCATTGCCTAAATCAACTTAAGTCGTTAATCCAGTGAGTTAAGCTCTTATTCCGAATTACAATTTCGTTTTTTTACAAACATAAATTGAGTTAAGATATTTCTCCAAACAAAAAAAATTTTATTTAATCTGGAATAATAGCCTAACTCAACTTGAACCTTTTGACTTTCTTTCGTTCAACAATTCATAAGAGCCTAAGTGTCTTTTTCGATAATATCTTTTGACTGCGAGAATAAACAACTATTTTTTGTTAACAACTAAGTAAAGAAATTCGTTTCCTTGGAATCTGTAGCAAAGTTTTGCAAAAACACCTTCCCCTGATTTTCAGTGAAGATTCAAAACTTTAAACTCCTGTACTGAAAATATTGAAAAACAGACTTAGGCTTTTATGGGTTGTGACCACAGATATAACAAACAATTGAACTTAGTTTAACAAAATTAGATGTATGCATTCTCCTTACAGGCAGAAAAGTGGAACCATCATTTAATACAAAATAGTCATTACATTCAGTCATCATCACTAAAAAATTGTCACATTTACGTGTAATTAAATGCACTAAAGCGGGCAAAAGTGAAACCATCGCTCAAATTATCACTTTTAAGGAGTAGAACAAGAAAAAAAGGGGACAAAAATTGTACTATAAACCTGAATCATGAAATTCACTTATCAGCATACGAGTATGCAAACAATGAGAAGTATCTTGTAATGCTTTGAAGCAGTGGAACAAGAAAAAGGGGGCAAAAATTGTACCGCAGCCCAGAAAAAAAAAAAACTGAAACGTGAATCATGAAATTAACTTATCAGCATATGCAAAGGATAAGAAGTGTTTTGTAATAATTCGCGCTTTTAAGGAGTGGAACAAGAAGAAAGGGGACAAAAATTGAAGCATGAAACTCACTCATCCGCGTATGCAAAGAATTGGATGTGTTTTGATATAATTCGTGCTTTGAAGGAGTAGAATAAGAAAAACGGGGATAAAAATTGTGCAATAGGCAAGAAGAAGAAAGAGTGAAACTTGGATCATGAAATTCACTTATCAGCATATGCAAACAATGAAAAGTATCCTGTAATAATTCGTGCTTTTAAGAAGTAAAACAAGAGCAACGGGGACAAAAATTATACCATAGCACTGAAAAAAAAAGTGAAACTTCAATCATGAAATTCAGTTATCAGTATATGCAAGGAATAAGAAGTGGCTTGTAGTAATTCGTGAATTAAGAAAAGTTGATCCTGATATCATCACAATTAAAGGAATATTTTTATTACGACTCAGGCGTATAAAACTTTTGACTTTATTCTCATTCAAAATATATAACCACGCGAATGAAGTAGCGGGCACTTTTTAATCATATACATATATATTCATAAATCTTCGTTAGGGGGAATGTATTGTTTACACTATTAGAAGTCATTGTCATAGTCACTATTGGAAGTCACTGCATATATCCTCTAAAGTATCTTTCTTTTGCCATAATAACTTTATGAGAAGGTATCAGTCATATAAGCAATTAAAAAATGAGTTATCCGCTTCCTCGAAATGCAAACATTTTAACATATTTCTAATATATTCAAATTAAAATTTTGTAACTGCATTAGTAGGATGGCGCACAATTGCCTAATAACTTACAAATGAATGATAAACTAATTTATTATTTTGATAAATACGTACGAGTATACAGAAATATTGCAGACAAATCAAATTTACAATCAGATTTTCACAAACATATTTGTGTTGTAAATGTTTAATACACTTTTTAAAACTAGTGAATTTAGTTATCATTTTCGTGTACAATTAATTTGCTGGGCTACTGTGAGCATATGTTATTCATAGATATTTAAATTGTTTGTATGATTGAATACTTACAACAGTTTTGCTTTAAGGTTTGTACTGTATGCTTGGATTGAAATATTTCGAATTGAAAAGTAAATATAATCCTATTAATGCAGTGGATTATTTGTTCCAGAAAGTAACATAAATGCTCACAATTTGGATATTTTTCAATTACTGACTGGTTAAACAATTGATGAAAATGTTTATTTAGTTACCCATAATTAATTCGAATCAATTTATCTACATCCTCAGAACATTTCGCAATTACCTATTTGAAAACTTGAACGAAGTTTTCAGCTCAACGATTAGTTAATGCGTCAGAAGTTTATCTTTAACTTTATTGATATACTTGAGCAAACTATTCTCTTGCATGGCATAACCAGAATAGAAATTTCAGTCAGGTAAACTGACTCACATATACAGCTGCGGTCAAAAAAATAGCACCAAAAATTTACGTAGACTATTATTTTGCAATAGGAAACTGTAAAATTATATTGAATAAAAAACATTAAATTTTGTTTTTATTTTGATACAAAATTTTAATTTAATTAAAAACATGCAGTCAAAAAATAGCTCTTCATTTCAATTTTTGGTAATAGCATACACTTAACTAAGTACAAATTAATAAAAAACAATACATTATGAATTCACTACTTCTGAGTATTATTTATTTAGTATAATCAATACTTCGTGGCATTTCCTTTATTTGCAACAACCTTTGCGGAACGTTTTGGCATTGAATTAACCAGATTTTGGCAACGTTCCACCGGAATTTCCTTTCATATTTGCTTTACCGCGGTCCAAAGCGCTTCATTGCTCGTTGGTTGAATTTGAGCAACTATTTTTTTAATATCTGCCCATATATTCTCAGTGGGGTTGAGGTCTGGGCGGTCCACAACATCACATTGATATTATTGTCTTTAAACCACTTTGTTGTAAGTTTGCTGGTGCGTTTAGGGTCATTATCTTGCTGGAAGACCCACACCAGCGGCATTTCGTCTGAAGCATAGGGCAGCATAACTTCTTGAAGGATATTAACATAAATGCTTTTATTCATTATGTTGCTTATCCAATGTACGGGTCCTACACCATAATAATAATAGAGAAGCATGCCCATACCATTATACTAGACCCACCCTGTTTTATAGTTTTTATGGTATAATTTGGGTTGTATTCGGCATTAGGCGGTTTTCTAACGTAGCAACGTGGCTAAACAAAACAATTTTGGATTCATTTGTCCAAAGCACATTTCTCCACATTTCGGTTGTCCAGTTCAAATGAGATGTCGCAAATTTCAACCTTTTAGCAACGTGCTTACGAGATAGGAGTGACACTTTTCGAGGATTATATGAGTGGTCTCGACACTTGCAGCTACAGTAAGTTCCTTCTTAAGCTCTGTAGCTGGCTTAAATGGATCCTTCTTTGCCTCTCTGACCAAACGTTTAACCACTAAAGGCGAAAGACCCGCTTTCGTCCACTTGTTTTCTGGTTTCTGGGTAAATTTCAGTGCGTGGATTATCAATTTGTTTAAGCAGCCAACTAATTTTCGGATTTCCGAATATGGTTTGTTTTTTAACAACACATTTTTCGTGAGTACAGGGCTTTCCATGCCCCATTCTGACGAATATATATTCAAATAATCAATAGATATTATGAACTGCAATACGAATGTACCTTACTTTTAGTGTTTTTCACTTTTATTTTAATTATTAAAACAATATTTATTTTGTTTAACGATTTTTTTTATACGAGGTGCCATTTTTGTGACTGCACTGATGTTAAACTTTTGTGAAATGATCGATCATTTCCTCAATACTTGCTTGCACTCGAGCAATGATCATTTAATTTCGAAATGCACGAGGTCTTCCAACACGTGGAATATCACAGACAGCCCATTGTTGGCCAAAACGCTGAACCAATCGGTAAATTGTTGGAGTGCTAGGAGCATTTCGAATATGAAAGAAATTTCGATATGATCTGAACCTTATATTCAAACTTTAGCCTTACTTATGCGTCACCTTATAGTATTGGATGATCGTCGGCTGAAGGTGTGTGAGCTTGCTGAAATCGTAAACATTTAAAAAAGTGCTATACATCGTATATTTACTGAATATTTGAAGATGAAAAAGCTATGCTCAACAGTGGTGCCGCGCTTGCTTTCAATAAATCCAAAACAACGTCGTGAAGATGTTTCAGTAGAGTGGTTGGCGACGTTTCAGCGCAATAAAACCGAATTTTTGCGTCGATTTATAACCATGGATAAGACATGATCCATCCACACCTGAGGCAAAGAAACATTCAAAGTAGTGGACAGGAATGGGAGGATCGTGTCTAAAGAGGGCGAGGACGGTTCCATCTGCAGACAAGGTCATACCGTTTGGTTTTTGGGATGCGCACTGGATAATTTATATTGATTATCTTTAGGAAGGATAAACCATCAACGGCGAATGTTATACAAATTTATTGCAACGTTTATGTCATGAAATTATGGAACAAAAGGCAGAATTTGGCGAAAAAGGAAGTATTGCTTCATCAGGACAATGCTTCAGTTCTCTCATCCGCTATTACGATGGCCAAAATTAATGAATTAAAGGAAGGAATTCCTTCGTCATGCAACTTATTCGCCAGATTTCGCTCCCTTGGATTATTTTCTACTTCCAAACTTAAAAAAATTGGCTCGATGTTAAAATTTTTGCCAAAAATGAAGAGATGAAGTGTGCGGTTGATGACTATTTTAAGGAGTTTGACAATTCTTTTTATAAACAGGATGCAGAAGCTATTGAATGTCATTGGAAAAAGTGTATAGAACTTAAATCAGGTTATGTTGAAAACTTAAAAAAAAAAAAATACCAACTTTTTTGTGTTTTTTTTTTTTTTTTTTTTTTTTTTTTTTTTTTTTTTTTTTTTTTTGTTAGGTCGCCTGGCTTGGTGCCGCCCTTGAGTATTCAATAAGAGCTGCGCATTGCTCGGTTACATTGATTGAATAGACATCATCGGCCGCAAACTGTGGGATGTTACTGCAGTCTTCCCTAGCATTCATCCGTAAATGAGAACAATGCCAAATTATTTTCACGAAAAAAATACCCTACACTTTTGTAACCTGACCGTTCGATGTGTAAATCATTTTGATGTAAATGATGCTTAAATTTTTTATAAAATTAACAGGTTAAATTAATCATGAAAATGTTTTTAAGTAAAGATTTTTACTTAACTTTAGGCTTAAATAATCTTAAGTGAGTATCAAAAACTAATATTACATATATATTTTTTTGCAATGGAATGTTGCTTCATTGTGCAAGCTAAATTATTTTGCTAGAGGGCGTGAGCGCAAATCCTCCTTGCACACAATCATTTGATTTCATTCTCTTAATTGTACCTTATGAAAATTATCTACACGCAGCTTGCAAATGGTAGAACAGAGATGAAAATATTATTTCATCACCTCTGTGTAGTGCCTTCCATAATACACAAAGTATTCGTTACATCAACGTTCTTTGTTATCCTGCCATCGTGCCTAGCAGGAAAACGGGAATATTTTCTCATCAACGTTATCGCACATTTGCCCCGCTAGGCTATGGGCAATTTTTGGTAGCTCATTTCCATATCTTAACGTCGTTAACATTGGTAATCGGATGCATTAAATATTCCACTTTAATTGGACAATGCCAGGTTGTAGACGAGGAGCCATCACTTAGCATAAAATTGACGTAACAATGAGTGCCATTTTGGTCGAGGCAAAAAGTGAACTACGCGTATGGAAACAAATGTCATTATCATAACCATACTTGTAGGATGGGGTAAAAATATTAATACAAATAAGAATTTTAGCTGTTGTATAAAAAAAAACTCTTCCTCATTGCTCTACATACTCGTACATAGGGATTATACAGTTTTGGCCGGTGAAGGGAATTATAAAGATTGCAGCAGATTTTAATATCCGAAATGGCCACAACGTTTTTCGAAATTCGTTCCAAGCAAATGTATACGTTTCAACCATTATATTTTCAACTACGAGAATAAACACAAAGTACTCGTATATGTACTGGAACCATCAAGCGCAACGAAAAACTCTGAGCACTCAATTGTCTTTCGGTTTACAGGAAAAAATACTACCGAAATTGAAGACAATTGAATTGATTTACCCACACAGGTCGACGTAAAATAGCTGTTCTCTTGCCCTATCGACTGTTCTAGACCACTTTCTCGTTTACGTGCACAAGTCACAAAAATTGTCAGTCCTTAAAGGAGGAGACTGTAGAAAAACGGCTAAATCTGTTGCTTAAAATATTGTAAAAAGTAACAAAAATTACTCCAGTATGGTTCGACTTTGTTGCGGCCATTTCTACGACTTCATTTTCGTGAGATAACAGCAAAACTCGTACAGAAATTTCAGTCAGGTGAATTGACTAAGATATGGCTTTACCTAACTTCCTTTGCGGAAGCAGTGCCGCAAGGAGCATAGTGAAAACTTAGATTCTTACCAACAATTTAACTCACAATTGAAGGAGCAAAATTATACCCTACTCAAGTTACTATAACTTATTCTCTTCCGCTTAGAAATTCTAGAGAAATTTTTGATTTGTTTTAAACTAGTTAAATCCGACAACTATCATTCGCAGAACTAAATTTACAGAAACTCTGCTAATTGATGAATTATACTGAATTTAGCGTAGTTGAATGAATGATATGAATCTAGGAACATATGGGTTAAATTGAGTATTTTGTGGGGGAATGGTCGGAACGATTACTTGTATAGGAGGTAATAGAAGAGGAGTAACAGTTCCGCTTATTTTCATTCTCAGCATTACTTTGTCAAACGCGTGATACGAGGTGTGTTCAACAAATAAGGTGTATTTTATCTCCTTTAAATAAGGTGTATTTTATCTCCGAATTCTGAATCCACTATCGTATATTCTAACTATTGTGCCACGCGCTTCGAATCTTTATATAGTCCATGACACAGTTGCGATTTGAACCTATACAACGGTTCATGTATAAACTGATTGTTCTATCAAATATCTCCCCAGTATTTTGAGAAAACACTTTAACAATATGGGAAACAAAATATATTTAAATGCAAATAATAAAAACGCTTTCGCGATATTTTTGCATTATTTCGCTTATGCATGACTTCAACAATATCAATACCTTCCCATATGAACATCGTAAGAAGTGACAACAATTTGTGCAACAGCATCGAATAACAATTTTCATGCACTGTTGCATTGTCGCACAAAGTTTCAACAACCGAACAGCATCGGTAGAATATTGATTTCCCCTGGGCAACGTAAACACAGAAAGCGATACTGGTATATTAAGGATGATGTAACAATAAAACAGCGAAATGTAATACAATATTTCATGGTTTCATACAGAAGTTTTACATTTCGTAACAAAATACGAAGGTAACGATGCTAATGTAGTTAAAAAGGTTTTCGTTTAAAAATGTGATTTCTCTTTGGAGTGTCACGATTTTCAGAAGCAGAATAAAAATGCCTTTCACTGTCAGAACATCATTAAAAAACGGACGAAAGTACGAGTGTGCTTTTCTGCAGGACAAAGCGACAGAATCTAGCCGAAATTTGTTTGTCCATTCGAATCAGCCGAAAGGTCGGAATGATCAACATTGTTATTTTCTTTTTCAACATTGAATATTCACTAATGAAAATTAAGCAAGAGCTAAAGTACTTGGCACAAAAACCAAGATTTTTCTGGTCATAAATCCGATCTCGTTTCGCGAAAACATATTTATTTTTAAATAATATTTATTATTGAAAGTTTGATTAGGTGGAATAAACACAGTGCACAATATAACTATAATCGAAGAAAATTGTTAGCCTAAACTTGATTTTTGAGCGATTTGGTGCTACCTTTCCGGTCTTACTTCACCTTTGCCATGCTATACATTTATAAGTATAGGTATATACAGAAATCCTCATCTGTTCTTCTCATCTAGTAGCCGGTACGGATTTTAATATAATGACATTTTTCTGAAAAAATGTAACCTTTTTAGTGCTAATTGAAACTTAATGCCTCTTAGGTCCAAAATTACTTTTAAAGTGGATTTAAATGATCTGTTGCAAAAGTTTGCATCACCAGCAAGATTTGGGGCTGCAAATTGACTTGCTTGGATACAAATCTCCGATTTTTTGGATATGACTTCCACCAATTAAGGTTGATTGTCGTTCCGGGCATTCTTTGTCTTCAATTCATTTTTGGTTTTCTTTTAACTATTTATGCCACTTGAAATTAATTTAAAGTCTTTCCGCCGAAAGCTTTCTGCAAATAGTTCCGGATCAGAAATTCTATGTCTTAAACAAGATTTACATTGTGAAATCACTTTTTTCGCTGTACAATCCAAAATGTAGCTCAGATGCTCATGACATTTATAGCGGTTCTGCTTTTTGGAGGCCTAGATGTATCGAAGAAATTTGTAAGTTGCGAAATTTTTGCTTATAAGAATTTATCATATAAAATTAAGTCTTACAATAAACCAGATCAAAGTTATACAACGTTATGCATTTAGAAGTTTCAAAACCGGCAGTCAGGCAAGACTGCTTGCTTCTAAATACCTGCCATCTGAAGTGTTATTTAATTTATTTAATGAAACGAGTTCGGAGTTAACTTGATAATTTGTTGGTTGCCAAATGCTCCAACGTTTGGAGATTATCCTCGTAAGCACGGTCGTGACGATGACTTGGCGAAAGTTTGTTTCAAATATTCTAAAGTTTGGGGATTATCCGCATAAACACTGTTTTTGAAGTAGCCCCACAAAAAAAGTCTAACGGCGTCAAATCGCATGATCTTCATTGACAATTTAATAAAGTCAAAGTCGTCGTGTTGTGTGGCTCGTGGCACCGTCTTGTTGAAACCACACATTGCTCAGTTCATAATCTTCCATTGCAGGCCTAAAAACTAAGTCGGTTATCATATGGTCATAACGCTTTGAATTGAAATTTGGATTATCCGCCACATATTCACTAACAGAAGCGATATTTTCGGCAGTGCGTACTTTGCGATGATGAACAGGCCTGACAACGTCTGTTCACATTTCTTTATAATTTTGCCAATTCAATGTACAGTAGGTCGGCTTGAAAACCATAATTACCTTGTAATGAGCGAAAACTACCCAGGTTTGAATCACCTCTTTTGTAGTAAGTTTGAACTATTTTTAGGCATTCTTCGGTTGTAAAATGATCCATATTTGTAATAGGCAAATCTTTAAGTAAATAAATAACACTTCTGATGACAGGTATTTAACAGCTGACAGCCTTGCCAGGCAGCCGGTTCTAAAACTACTAAATGGATAATTTACGTTACCCTTAAAGAGGGGAATTAACCAGGTGAATATAATTTATCATTATCCTAAACACCACATTATATTAATGTTGAAAAGAACACTGCAACCTTGTTCAATATTAACAAATATTGCCTATTGCTTATGGTTAATTAGTAATATAAATTATAATTGATACTTAACAATATTGACTTCTATAATTTAATATTTATAAATTTTCATGGGAATAACTAAATAAATGTTTGAAAATGTAACCTATCGATGCAAGCACAGTTATGGGGATCGATAAAGTGTAAGCTATATAAAATACAGATGCATCTTATTATATTCATATGGCGGAATTTCTATTACGAAAGGACTCAAAAGGATCCACTGCTGCAACCAATCCATAGGCAGTCATTTAAATGATATTATGTTTCGTGCATAATGAAATGGTCCAAACATAACAATGAAATTAAAGTTTCATCCAAATCATAGTTTTATGTGTGTTTTATTTAACTTTACTTGAAACCGAAGAAAAATGGACAACCCTTCAAACGCAGTGCAGATTGACATACCTTGGTTCAAACTACATCAAATTGCTGAAAAAATTATTTTTTTTTCTGGACTATTTTTGGATTGTTTTACCTTTATTTGAGAAATGTTTTGGCATTTTTTTTATTAGCAAATTCCTGATGTGAGTTACTGTTTCTATGATGAATCAGAAAGAAATTTCTGAAGTGCTTTAGATAAACCTACAATACAAAAACCGAAACGAAACCGAATTTTCGAGAAGATCTTAGGTCTCAAATTGCTTAATAAAATTAGTTTTTTTCTAAACTTTTTTTTGGGTTGTTTTACGTTTATTTGCGAACGTTTTGGCATTTTTTTCATTAGCAAATTCATGATGTGAGTTTTTGTTTCTAACATGAATCAGAAAGAAATTTCTAACATACTTTAGATAAACTTACAATACAAAAACCGAAACGAAACCGAATTTTCGAGAAGGTCTGTGGTCTCAAATTGCTTAATAAAATTAGTTTTTTTCTTAACTTTTTTTGGGTTGTTTTACCTTTATTTGCGAATGTTTTGGCATTTTTTTATTAGCAAATTCATGATGTGAGTTGCTGTTTCTATGATGAATCAGAAAGAAATTTATGAAGTGCTTTAGATATACCTACAATACAAAAACCGAAACAAAACCGAATTTTCGAGAAGGTCTCTGGTCTCAAATTGCTTAATAAAATTAGTTTTACTCTAAACTTTTTTTTTGGTTTGTTTTACCTTTATTTGCGAATATTTGGTATTTTTTTTTTATTAGCAAATTCATGATGTGAGTTGCTGTTTCCATGACGAATCAGAAAGAAATTTCTGAAGTGCTTTAGATAAACCTACAATAAAACTTTTTTTGGATTGTTTTACCTTTATTTGCGAATGTTTGGGCATTTTTTTCGTTAGCAAATTATTGATGTGAGTTGTTGTTTCTAACATGAATCAGAAAGAAATTTCTGAAGTGTTTTAGATAAAGCCACAATACAAAAACCGAAATGAAATTGAATTTTCGAGAAGGTTTTTGAAGGTTTACTTACTACACGCACTAATTGTTCAGATGTTGTTTAGAACTTTTGAATTGCCCCTACTTCCATGGCACTAAAGCCATGAATACAATTTATTAAATGATATGAAGTAACACCCTAGAAATCAAAAATTAAGCGAGCTTAAAAAATACATAAAAAGGTGATTTCCCGTTTATAAAAACCAAGACGTTCTACCTAATTTAAAGGATTATATGAGCAACAAAAGGAATACCGTAATGATTGTTCCACATAGTATTCATAAGTGCTGGACTGAAAATCAACCTGGTACAAATTTATAACCATAATATGATTATTTTGTTACCTTACATGTCATGAATCTGAAGTTAAATCATTTAGTTTTCACACAAACTAACAAAGAAAAACAAAGAGGAATATAAATATATATGTATATGAATACGTGACTACATTTCCCCACAAGAGTTGTATATGTTGAAACAATGAACCTTTTTGTTTTCTTAAACATAGTGAGAGAAGGATATGATAACTCGTTCATATATTCCCTGCTGCACAGACAAAAATAAGTGCAATTTAGTTTACTGCTCATGAGAGCTGTGCTTCCCATGGGAATCTAGTCACTGTGCAACACATCACTCAACAAGTATGGAAGTATTTATCATTCATGTTGTTGTTCTTTTCACTTTTAGCGTTTCTTAGCAAAGCTGCAACACGTTCACTTGAGAATAATTTACGTACGTAAATATGGACATTTTGTAAAGAGAATTATGTACGGAAAAATGTAATCGTATGTAAATGCAATGAGCTCATTAACATGTATTTGTCATAAAGTGAGCAATTGTGGTCGCACATGATCACATCCTGCGACAAATTGTTCATACACAATGGTGACTATATAAATAACAGACCGATTAGTGCATTCAGGGACGGAGGAAGAAAAAAAACTTTTTGTGTGATTCCTTCTGGACTTATATAAACAAACAGTCCAGTGCTTCACTACATTTCGATTACTTTTTAAAAAAGAATCGTCAAGACGGCTATAGTACTTTACAGCTCTACAATGGTCTCAAAATTGGATCAGATCTTTTTTCATGGTGCGTCCTTTTAAGATTTGCAAGCACATAATAGCGATAGGACATCAATTATGGAGAACATGGAGGATGATGCGGGAAATTACAAGTCCTTCAATTCATCTAGTTATGCCATCGTAGCTGTCGATTTTTATCCCGGTGCAATCATTCGACATTTGGGGAATTTTTTTCTTCAATTCGTATAGAAGTGGTACAATTCGCATTCCATTTTCAATGTAATCGATGAATAGAATACCATGTCCATTTGTTTTCTCTTATGTTTTCATTGACATTCAATCACGTATCCAACTCTATTGTTGATGCTGATAACAACCATTATGTACATGAAATAAGAAGCTGAGTTTCAGTGGTAGGTTACTCATCTTGATGCTTTGTTAGTTTATCTGCCATCAGAGGCATATTCGATGACAGTATTATGGAATGCCTGCTTAGGTGGAAAGCCGTAACCCAATTCAGTAGTTGTGAGCTGATTTGGAAATTCTAAAAACTTTTAGTTATGTATTCCCAAGTGAAACAGTCGAAGATTTGTGGTGCGCTGAATATATTTAGTCGATGCTCGTATCGATATCTTCATACAGAAACAAATCGTATCCTGTTTACTGCTGTAATATTTTAGGATTTGTTTCCTTTTCATATCTAACAAAAAAAAAACAAAAAAAAAAAAAAATGTATACGCTTGATTTGTTTTAGCGATTTCTATATTTTCAAATGCAAATAAATTTAATTGGAGTTGTTTAGACTAGCAGTCGCAGATGTCATATATTAAAAAGTTTCCAACAGAAGGATGAAAAGATGGAGAATGAAATGACGAGCATTAGTCACTTTGATAACACTAACGTTCAAAAGCAAACAAAGAAATCACGTTGGTGTTTGTTTGAAGGGTGTCCAAACAAGAACGCAAGATTTAAATTTGGCGCCATTCGAAGTGTCATTGTTTGACATTTGAACAATTGTTATTGTTTGCTAGTAGAAGGTACGAGGTTAGAAAAAATGGAGCGCTACACGAACAACGCGCCTTCGACCAGATCGATCGACCGAAAATGTCGCAGCTGTAGGTGATGATGTCGCTCAAATTCCACCTACCTCAAATTAGTGTCTCCAAATCCACTATGCAGCGAATTTTGACGAAAGATTTGCATCTTCATGGATACAAAGTTCAATTGACTGAGAAACTGAAGCCAGCTGACCATGGACAGCGAAGGGAGATCGTTAATTGGGTATTGGAGAGACAACATGGAAATGCTGATTTTGCTGATAAAATCATCTGCCCATTTCCATTTTGATGGCTTCGTCAGTAGGCAGAATTGTCGCATTTGGGGTGAGGAAAACCCTCGAGTGATTCACGAGAAGCAAATGCATCCTCAACGTGTCACAGTGTGGTGTGGATTTTGGGCTGGGGGAATCATTGGATCTTTTTTTATGAAAATGAGGCATGTCAAGCGCAAACAGTCAATGGTGTTCGGCATCGTGAAATAATAACCAGTTTTTTGTGCCCAGAATTGAAGAAATGAATGTGGAAGGCATGTGGTTTCAACAAGACGGCGCCACATGTCATACAGCCAGAGAAACAATTCAATTGCTGCATCAGTCACTTAAATCTTGCGTTCTTGTTGGGACACACTTTATTATTGAAAATAACATTTTGGCGGTGGGCGCTGATTTGATTTTTACATTAAAAACTTTCATGGAAATGTGGGAACACAATCATAATACAAATTTTGACGGCTGAACTTTATCGGAAATATCGTCGTTTGTTGTCAAACTCCGCACTTTGGCTCAGGTTTTCTTCATTAGGACGAACAATTCATTCTAACTATTCCTATACATGTTTCTACTAACTTAAGGAATCTGTAATGATTTACATTACAATTTATATTCATTACAATTGCTATAAATCATTATATCGACTGAAAATTAATAAATCTGTTTTAATTCCCGGAACTCATTTTACACTTGCGGTGTGCCAAATTTCGACGAATTTTGTGCAACTGAATGATAGATATGAATTTAGCAGTGTGTGAAGAGTCGTGGTTTTGCTGTCTAGTATTTGCTAAGTTATGTCTATGTCTCAGTTTACATAATAAACAAATTCGTATGAGGCAGTTCTGGTTTCAACAAGACGGCGCTCCACCGCACACAAGTCGCATAACAATCGATTTTCTGAAGAATTTCTTTTCGGGCCGTTTGATGTCGAAAAGTGGTGATTTGGACTGGCCACCGCGTTCGCCCGATTTGACGCCCGCTGACTTCTTCTTGTGGGGACATTTGATGTCAAAGGTTTACGTTAACAAGCCAAGGACCGTAGAAGAGCTCAAGGACAACATTCGTGAAGAAATAGCCGCTATTCCGGCCGAAATGTTGGCGAAAACGATGGAAAATGCTGCAAAAAGGGCACAATACGCCATCAACGCCAGAGGCGGTCATTTGAGAGATATCATATTCAAAAATTGATGTAAACAAATCTACTTGGAACAAATTAAATGAATAAGATTGCCAACCGCCAAATTTTTATTTTTTTCTTTGATTTTTTTTTTTTAAAAACATGGGTCCGTCGAATATGGGCAACCCTGTATATAAACTTCGCTAGGGCTATAGTTTCTTTGCCAGTTCAGCTTGTTTGCCTGTGTTTTTTTTATACCTGTCGTAAATTTGATTAAACTCGGCTGCTTATACATATTAAATTGATATTAGGCAATTTCCGACTAATAACGATCTGCCTTTTTTTGCCAAAGTTAACCATTGAAATATTAAATATTTTGCACCTTCCACTGCAAAATAGAAAAATCTTTATTATTTCGGTCATTTCCCAATAATGTTATGGTCTTTTGTGTGAACATTCAAATTGAAATTTCATGCTCACTTATTCAACAAACTCCTCCTTGAGTTATAAAAGTGTTATCTACTAAAACTCCTAATCACGACAAAGATAAAAGTATTGCAGGAAGCATAGAAGATATGTTCACATGCAAATAAGTTAAGCTACTAAAGAATAACAAGTGAAAAAACTGTACGGCATATCAAAACCAGCATTATATAAAGTGGAATTTGTTTTACCAGCCACGTAAGACATTAATCAGAAATACGCGACATAAATGTCTAATATGCACGATTGCGGAAATGACCTAATCATGTGGAAACAACTATGAGTGGAAGGAAAAAATAAAAGAGACAGAACTAACTATAATTTTCTAGTTTTTTTTTTTTTAAACATTGACAAAATGTACATGAAGATATAAGTAGTTATTGTTTTACACTTCATATGATCTAAATAAAAACTGTAATGAATAATGGAATAACAGGTCTTAGTTTCAAATGCAAAATGTCCACATCCTATCTAAACAGTGTCCAAACAAGAACGCAAGATTTAAATTTGGCACCATTCCAAGTGTCATTATTTGACATTGGAACAATTGTTATAGTTTGCTAGTAGAAGGTACAAGGTTAGAAAAAATGGAGCGCTACACGAACAACGCGCCTTCGACCAGGTCGATCGACCGAAAATGTCGCAGCTGTAGGTGATGATGTCGCTCAAACTCCACCCACCTCAATTCGACACCGAGCTCAGCAAAATGGTGTCTCTAAATTCACTATGCAGCGAATTTTGACGAAAGATTTGCATCTTCATGCACACAAAGTTCAATTGACTCATGAACTGAAACCATCTGACCATGGACAGCGAAGGGAGTTCGTTAATTGGGTATTGAAGAGACAACATGAAAATGCTGATTTTGCCGATAAAATCATCTTCAGTGACGAGGCCCATTTCCATCTTGATGGCTTCGTCAAAAGGCAGAATTATCGCATTTGGGGTGAGGAAAATCCTCGAGTGATTCACGAGAAGCAAATACATCCTCAGCGTGTCACTGTGTGGTGTGAATTTTGGGCTGGAGGAATCATTGGACCTTTTTTTATGAAAAGGAGGCATGTTAAGCGCAAACAGTCAATAGTGTTCGGTATCGTGAAATGATAACCAGTTTTTTCGTGCCTAGAATTGAAGAAATGAATGTGGAGGGCATGTGCTTTCAACAAGACGGCGCCACATGTCATGCAGCCAGAGAAACAATTCAATTGCTGCATCAGTCATTTAAATCTTGCTTTCTTGTTGGGACACCCTTTGTTACATTATTACTGAGCTTAACTATAATTATTGACCTAACTCCTAAATAATATTACTAACCTTCTAGTATCTATGCTAACCTAAGGAAACTATGTATTCTAATATGTACTAATTAACAATGCACTTATTCTATTTTCCCTCATTGTACATTAAACTATAGTGTATCTTAACTCCCAGCATCTTAACCCCTAATACATTCACTTCACAACATCAACTTATGCTAATTGTTGTTGTTGTGTTCTTGTTGTTTCGTTTGAAACAAACGAATCTGTTTTTTGCCCTTGAAATTGCATTGGTGAAGTCAACGCTAGTTGCGTTGTTGGTGATTTGAAGCTAACTTTACATACCCATAAGAAGATAAAGTTAACCCAAATCAGCAACATTTGTAGTTTAGTGATATTTTAGTAATTTTAAATCTCTCCTTCTCTTGTGGATCTTAGAGCGGTCAACACAAAAACTTGCTAAATATTTTTAATGAGATTATTGTAATATTGAAATAATAATATAAATATATGAAAAATATATTAAAAAAATTATATAAAAAATAAATAAGTTTCTGTTCTTCTCAATATTATATAAAGAAAAAAAAAACGGTTTTGTTCTACCGGGAAAAATATACCTTCCTTACTTTGAGAATTTTTCAATTTTATTTCAAAATTTTTGTTCGAAAATTTTACATGAAATCGGAATCGTACTCGTTTGTTATTTTGAAAATATGAAAATTTTACTTCATTTAAAAATATATTTCCTTGTTGGAAATTTCCAAATTTCATTCGGAAATTACCCAATTTAATTAGTAATTAAAATTAAAATATAACTTGAAGCTATTATTTTAATTTATTTATAATAATTTCCGCAAATTTAAATATAAAAACGCCAATTTGATTTGTCTTTCCCTTAAATATAAACGGAACGATTGAACTTCCTTTAGAATTTTCTTAAACACAAAAAGAAATTTTATTTTCACAAACTTTAATGTAAAATCTTACTGGCATTCTTTAGTTTTTCAAATACAAATGGAATATCCTAAATTCAAATATAGAAATTTCTGAAAGTTTACAAAAAATTTCTAAATTTTCGAAAGAAACTCGTATCTTATGATCTTTGGTTTTATTTTTTTTTAATTTATTTATAAAATCCTTGGAATTCGATGAAGTAAAAACCAGATAGTGTGCAGAAGTGGAGAGTTACTTAAGAATTACGATAAATCCAACACCGCGTACAGAGACTTATATTCTTGGAAATGTTGCCTCTTTGAAAGCTGCAGTATCTGCTGAAATTTGTACCAAAAACCTTTGGAAATGTATGATACGTCTACAGGATTTAACAAAACAATTGCAAATGGCCCAAAATGTATTTTATTTATCTATCTTAAATGGAAACAAATGCAAATGCTTGAGCAAAATTGTGACCAATGTTGTTCTTTGGAAACCAGGCTCCTGAGCACGGTGTAGAATTGAGGTTGAAGGATTGTTTTGAACAAATCAGCAACATTTGTAGTTTAGTGAAATTTTATTAATTTTAAATCTCCCCTTCTCAGCAGTAATGTCTTCAGCCGATCTTGCAGTACATTGTGATCCATGCTCGGCCCTATCAGCTACAGACCCTCTTTTATCGAAATCGTTCACTACACGATAAATAGTGGGTCTTGTTGGCAAGTTGTTTCTCCCAAAAATTTCACGTAACTTTCTCATCATCACAGTAATCGATGATTGATTTTGATAAAATGCTTTAACGATTAAAACACGTTGGTTTATCGAATATTTTATCAAAATGGTGGCAAAACAAAGTAGTATACCTTCCCGATGGACACCCTGTATTTATAAAAGTAGAGTGATCGATTTCTGTATTTGCTATGGCTTAGCTGTCAATCAAATAGGCATACAAGAACAACAATTGACTGATATTAAGCTCAAGCGATTCAACGCTGAAGCTTTCTCTCGCAGAATTAAAACTAGCAAATATATTTGATTACTATCGAATTTAAATTCCTTAAATTGTAAACTTCATTGAAAATTTCTCTAACTTTGCACTCATATTTACATTAATTTTAATTAAATTTACAAGAGAAATAGATGAAGGGAAACCAAAATTATGAATAACGAACAACCATATCTGTTGCTGTAGCAGGAGAAAATTTTCTGTCAATACTTTAAGGAAAAAATTGGAAAATTAAAACATAAAACCTTATTATTAACGCTGTGAAGGGAAACAGACAAGGAAATGAATTTATAAACTGTCTTTTTTAAGACACTGAAGGGAAATGACAATATATTTACTTCAATTTTGTTGCTGTTGTTTGCAATGATTCAGCTAAAAGGGAACAACAGGAAAGACAATCAGGTGAAAAAAACCAACATAAAGGATGGATGCAACAGAAACAAGATTTTGTGAAGACTGCGTATAGAAATAATATGTAAAATATTTTGGGAAAGAAATTAAGATATATTCTGGTAATGTTATTATAAAAAAAGAAGAAAAAAAAAAATAAAAAATAAATTGGATTGATTAAATTAAAGATCTATAGATGAAATTTGTATAAGGAACAACCAATGTAAAGGGTGTCCCAAAAAGAACGCAAGACTTAAATTTTATATAAAACACAGATATTAAAAAAAAAATCGTGAAACTTTATTATATCGTAAAATAGACGAAATGAGGTTATGTATGGAACAACACATCGGGCAGATGGCCGCCGCGACTTTGCTGGCACACAAGCAATCTTTTTATGAAATTTTCAATGACCGTTTTGCATAAATGCTGCGGTATTTCATTAATGTAGCGTCCAATTTCCTCTTTTAAGACTTGAGTCGTCGTCGGCTTATTCGCGTAAACCATCGAGTTCAAAAAACCCAAAGAAAAAAGTCTAATGTTATTAAGTCGCACGATCTAGGCGGCCAATTCTGGTCTCCAAAACGCGAAATAACACGACCGAGAAATGACTAATTCTGAAATTGAATTGTTTTTCTGGCTGTATCACATGTGGCGCTGTCTTGTTAAAACCACACGCCCTCCACATTCATTTCTTCAATTCTAGGCACGAAAAAACTGATTATCATACCACGATGCAGGACACCATTGACTGTTTGCGCCTGATATGCCTCATTTTCATAAAAAAAAGGTCCAATGATTCATCCAGCCCAAAATCCACACCACACAATGACACGTTGAGGATGCATTTGCTTCTCGCTAATCACTCGAAGATTTTCCTCACCCCAAATGCGACAATTCTGCTTATTGACGAAGCCATCAAGATGGAAATGGGCCTGGTCACTGAAGATGATTTTATCGGCAAAATCATGTTGTCTACCCAAAACCCAATCAACGAACTCCCTTTGCTGTCCATGATCAGCTGGCTTCAGTTCCTGAGCCAATTGAACTTTGTATGCATGAAGATGCAAATCTTTCATCAAAATTCGCTGCATAGTGGATTTGGAGACACCAATTTGCTGAGCTCGGTGTCGAATTGAGGTGGATGGAGTTTGAGCGACATCATCAAGTACAGCTGCGAAATTCTCGGTCGATCGACTTGGTCGAAGGCGCGTTGTTGTCTTTACATGACTACCAGACCCAGTTTTGGCAAATTTATCCATTAATCTCTTTACATTTGACTCTTTTGGAGCATTATTGTGACCCCAATTTGATCGCAATTTGCGAACTGTAGCCGCAAACTTTCACCATTTTGGTAAAACAATTTCATAATGAGAATGCGTTGTTCATCCGTGTATCGCTCCGTTTTCACTAACCTCGTACCTTCCACTAGCAGACAATAACAATTGTTCAAATGTCAAACAATGACACTTTGAATGGCGCCAAATTTAAATCTTGCGCTCTTGTTGGGACACCCTTTATCTGTTATAATGATCGTATTGAATCTGTTCAATTTCTGAAACAGCTTCTACTCTTTGCTCTTCGACGTCTCTCCAGGAACTGTGAAAACTTGCCGCCTTATATAAATCGATTAAATTTCATTTCTCTGCCCACTCTTGAAAAAAAAGATTTATGTTAAGAGCTATGTTTATTGTTAAGCTTATCTATGGACAAATAGATTCGCCTTTCCCGCTAAGCAAAATTAATATTAATATTGCGCAAAGATTTGTCCGAAATTTTCTGCCGTTAATAATCAGTACTGCTAGAAGTAATTATGAAATCTATTCTGTTATCTGTGCTCAATATATAAGGAAATTTATTGTTATATATCGTGTAACGATTTAATAGAAATTATAAAGCGGAAAATATTTAATAGATAATAATTTGCATTTATTACTGGTTGCCAACGTATGTCGCCTGCTAATTGCCGATATTCTATTTGGAGTAGCCACACTGCCAGCTCTGAATTTGGTTCAAATTATTTGTTCGATGTCTCTCGCCCCTTTTTCCTTTATGTGTGTTGTTGGTGAAATCTCACGGCATCATCATTTTTCATAATCGTTTTGTGTTCCTGCCGGTTTCCAGTCATCATCTCTTCTGATCCACTCTCGTATAATTGTTATGCATCTGTTCTGTGTCGTCATTCGTAATTCTGTACGTTTAATTACCCTTTTATTTTAATTATAATCATTTTACTTATTTTTAATATACAGGGTGGCGCAATAGAACGTGCATATTCCATTATCTTGTTTTGCGAGGTAGAAAAGTCGTGGGCGGGGGAGCGCCTACATCGTTGGGTTGGCGGGCTCATGGAGTTTTAGTCGCTATAAATCACTTCGACGGGAAGCGTCGCGCATTTTACGAGAACTCTCGTTCATATATTGCTACTAGGCGACTATATTGTGCTGAATATGGACTACGGCGAATTAGTGAAGCTCCGAGTGCTAATTTAATTAAAATATGGGTAAAGCGTTTTGAAGAGACCGGTTCAACATTTAAACCACAAGCAAATGGTCTCCCAAGAACATCTAGGACCGAAGACAATGTTGAGAGAGTTATGGTGTCAGTACAAGGAAATCCACAAACGTCGACATGCAAGAGATCGTCTGTCTTACAATTATCGCGACGAAGTTTGCAACGAATTTTAACATTGGATCTTAAACTGCATCCATATAAGCTGCAATTAACACAAGAATTGAAAGAGTCTGACTTCATAGCAAGGCTCGCATTTGCTAATGAAATGCTTAATCGATTTTCCAATTTTGACAATATCCTTTTCTCTGACGAGGCTCATTTCCTTATGAATGGGTTCGTAAACTGTCAAAATTGTCGTTACTGGAACAGTGAAAATCCCAAAATCAAACACCAGAAACCATTGCATAGTCCCAAAGTGACAGTATGGGCAGCAATCTCTGGCAGAGGAATAATTGGTCCTTTTTTCTTCGAAAATACGCGGGGCCAAAACATCACGGTTAATACGGAACGCTATGTTGAGATGCTGGACGGTTTTTTGGGTCCAGAAATTGAAAGTTCAAGAATAATGAATTCCAGAACTTGGTTCCAACAAGATGAAGCTACCTGTCACACATCAAATGACTCCATGGCGGTGGTGAAGCAGATGTTCCCTGGCAGACTGATTTCGAAAAGAGGTGATATCCCATGGCCCCCACGTAGTCCAGACTTGACGCCTCTTGACTTTTTTTTTGTGGGGATACCTCAAACACAAAGTCTACAGTAATAATCCAAGAAACATCGTTCAGCACAAGGAGAATATCCGTGGTGAAATGGCAGCCATTAAACCTGTATCACTGAAGAAAGTTTTCAATAATTTTCGTTTGCGGTTAGAGGAGTGCCGCCGTAGAGAGGGTCACCATTTAGATGATGTTATTTTTAAAAAATAAACTCCATTTATTACTCTACAATGCCTTAGATTTATTTTAACCATACCTTTTGTATTTATTTTTAATCTATTTTTTAAATATGCGCGTTCCATTGCGCCACCCTGTATTTAAGTTTTGAGATATACTCAGTTACTTTCACTGATGTTTTTAATATTTTTCATGTTTTAAAAATTAAATTAAAGTCTAAATATGAAATGTTTTTAATTGATATTATAAGTAAATTAAATATACGAGTATAATATATTTTTTGTTCATCAACTATTTAATATTTTATTATTTATTATATTCTTTTTATTATACACTTTCTACAACAACAATTATTTTTATTATTTTGTATTATAGTTTTTTTTTTTTTTTTGTTATCCGAAATACTACAAAATACTTCTTATGTTTTTTGGAAAACGGAATTCCAATTTGAGAAGAATTTGTTTCGGCTTGTTCCTGTAAACTAAGTCCGACGGATTATTTGACATCACTGATAAAGAAATAGCTTTATATAACATGGCCATACAATAGTATCTAACAGCATTACATGAATTTCTTGTGGTTTCTGTCTTGCGTTTAGCAAAATACATATTGATAATGAAAAATATCTAAACTAAAATATATCACCACCCAAACCTCAATTACAAATGGTTTTCGCAACACATTCTTAAATTTAAAATAGGTTGGCTGACGTGAATTTTTTTCCAAATACCCTTCAGTCCATTTGATCTTAAACTAAATTTTCTAACGAATGTCGCCAGATAACTATGTTGATATATTGTTTTTGTCTAGTATGTATTGCCACGCAATAAAAGGAAGGAATTTAATAAATTGATTTCGTGCTCGAGCTAAAACACCCAATTACGTCAAGACAATAACATGTTAAAATGTTGATGTTAACGTTATCGATACTAAATGATGGAAGTTTTCCTGGAAAAGCGGATGGAATTTCTACTCGTTCATAAACCGAATATATATTTTACAAAATATATTCGCTCACAAAAGTTTTGTGTTATCTTTTTTACATTTTACACCGCATATCGTCGTAATTTGTAACAGACCAAACAACACATAATATAGCATAACCAAGCAATTCAAACCCCATATTGACATCAGACAGTGCTATTAAAAATGATGGCGGCAGCACAACAGATATTCCAATATCGAAAGAGGTTAGACGGGGTCGCATTCTTTCTTAATTTCTATTTAATA
The DNA here is from genome assembly GCA_019455685.1 of Philornis downsi. Taxonomy (NCBI): domain Eukaryota; kingdom Metazoa; phylum Arthropoda; class Insecta; order Diptera; family Muscidae; genus Philornis; species Philornis downsi. The sequence goes on from JAHXMU010000556.1 coordinate 811,012, forward strand.
CATCCTTAGGGCATAAAATATCAAAGCATGAGAACAAAAATGACACAATCACCGATGAAAGACGGCTGATGTTGGAATAATCAAAATTAATGTTAACACAATAAATAGTAATAATTTTGAAACAAATAGTAATAAACTGCACAATAGTCTGGTGCCAAATGACAGAAACTATAATCGTGAAATTAAAAGTATGCATTCTATCATGGAACATCATGAAAATATAAACCTACGAATTCGGGCTATAAATAAATAGGATAAAAATTGAACCGGACTACACTGCCGCTCATTTGATTAGCGCCACTCCAATCATTTAACAGTAGTGGCTACAATTTAAAGTACACTTCACATAACGGTTCAGTTTTACTTATTTGTTTCTCCTACTTCCACACATCACCTACAAAAAATTTCAGGCCATGGAAGTATTTCGTTATTTTAATTCACTCTTTAAATGAGTGAAAAATGTGTTCATCTTTTTTGATCCATTTGAATAGCACCTCTCACGTGGTAATCAGTTTAAGTGTGAAAGTCTTTTGCAGATCATCATAAATCAGACCAGATAACAGTGATTGTGTATAATCTTATATACATAAAAATCAATTGCTGTGCGTTAGTCTCGTTAAAGCTCGAGAACGGTTGGACGGATTTGGCTCATTTTGGTCTTAAATTATTGGTAGAGTATTCCGGAAGGTTTAAAAGGTTTTATTTGAAGTGATAGGTGGCGTTGGAGACGAGATTTTTGCAATTAATTTTTTTTACCACATTAACATTGAATCTATGAAGGCAAAACAACATAAAACAATCGATTTTAATTAAAATGGGCCGAGCTGAATCCTTGAGTGTAGAGGAGGGATTCAAAATTAAAACCTACAAGGAGTGTGAACTTTCTATTCATCAAATAGTCTGAAAAACTAATAGAAGTCACAAAGTTATATCGACATATTTACGCGACACCGAATGCTATGCAAATAATATGAAAGGTCGAACAGCAAGTGCTATTACAAGACAAGAGGGCTATTCTGAGATATGGCTCCAATTAACACGACTCTGCTGCCAAAATCGAGGAAAAAGCTGGCGAAAGTGTATCAACGGTAGAAAGAGTTATTTTCAAAGCAGCACACTGGCAACGCTTGAGACTTAAAAAGAAACCACCGCCAGACAATATTCGGAAGGAACGTTGCCTTAATTTTTGTCGTACGACTATGACGTGGAGTAGAGAGTGGAATAGAATTATATTTTCCGACGAAAAAAAAAATTAGTTTAGGGGGTCCTGATGGATAATTACTACTTCTACTATCTTCGAAAAGGGGAACACCTACTCAATCGATTACACAGCCGGGAAGGTGGGGTTATGGTAGGGGGTGCAACCTCTTATTATGGCACAATAGAGCTCCAGTTTCTCTCCGCAAAAATGAATGGGACTTCATACCAAGCCGTGCTGGAAAAAGTGTTTTCTGAAGTTAAAAATGTTTTCGGAAACTTGGAATGGAAATTCCAGCTTGACAAGCAAGAATCGTCAAATCATGCATTGGAGCCAAAATGTTGAGGTTATGAACTCGCCGCCTTACTCTCCAGATTTAAACATTATTGAAAACGTCTGGGGATGGCTAGTACGCAAAGTGTACGAATCAGGCAAGCAATATTCAAGTAAAAGTGAACTCATTAATGGAATTAAACAGGTCTGGTCGTTTTTTTCGCTGGACCTAACCAAAAAACTGTATGATTCTTTACCAAACAGAATATATGAATGTATTCTCAACCAGGGCGGAAGCACCCACTACTAAATTTTACTTAAAATACTTATTTTTAAATTAGATGTAAACAAACAATATTACATTTAATTTAGAATTAATGTATAATCTAATTTTTTTAAGGTGGGGCTACTCAAATGAACCAAAAACTGAAATTGAATTTTTGACTTTTTTTGTGTTTAATGTTTCAGTATTTGATTCATTAAAATGAAAGAAAATTTGTGCAAATGTATGTAAAAGCACAACCCGTTCATTATGATTATTATTTTGGATAAAATCGAGCTGAGAAAAATATTTAAAGGGGGTGCTATTCAAGTGAGCGGCACTGTATATGTAAAGGCTAAGGATGAAAAGGCCAAAGCTGAAAAGCACATGGCTCCTAATGACTGTCAACACTTTAATAGTGGATGTACAGAAGTGGTGATAGATTGATAGAGATGATTGATATGATAGCAGGGGGAGTAGCGGGGAATCCTCTAATCAATTTGATACCTCTCTCGTTGTAGTTGTGGAATGTAAATGTTGGACTGTATTGCGAATTATCTAATAGCGACGATCTTTAGGAGGACCAATTTCACAGTTGGTTTCTACCAGAGAACTGAAAATTGGAACTTGTAATTTGTATCATGTAATTTCACAGTCACGTGAAATTATATGTAATCAAATTGATCGTGCAGGAATTACAAGTGGCAATAAATAATGGATGAGAATTAGTGTCAATTCAAAGGAGATTTATTGAGATCTGATTTGTAAGTGATTTTTTCTTATTACAAAACTTTCAACAACAGTTAATTTCATATGTTACATTTAAGAATTCAGTTACATTTAGTAAACATATTTTCACTCAATGGAGTTATGTAACACTTCAGGGGCAAAAATTTGAGTTCATTCACAATAATATTCTTACAAAATTACATTTTAATGTACAAAAAAAAGGTAAATTTTAATATAAATTCAATGGTAAATTCAAATATGTATACAATCTTAAAATTATGGCTAAAATATTGAAGTTTAGACAGTGAATTTTACGATAAAAATCCATAGCTGAAAAGGAACACAAGTTATACCATCGTCTATATGAAAATCAGTGGCAGTATGTTAACCCACATTGTCCGGAATATAAATTACTAGTTACCTAACTGAATGTGAGATAAAAATAAATAGAAACGATATAAAATAAGTAGACTCTTTTGACGGTGTTATATAAATTTCAGAGACATTCAACTTCTGATTTCGTTTTTCACTTAAAATGTACAATTACGCGTGCTAAGTAGTGGGCACTTGCTAGAAAATAAATAACATAGGATGAGGATATTAAACGTCGTTTAACATGACTATAGCAGTGAACATTTTGTAATCTTTCATTTGTTTTAATGCAATAAAAGATCCTTAACGTTCTGATGTAGCAGTGCAAATCAATGCTTAAATTTGATCATATAAAGCGTGATTTTTTGATCGTAATTCTCTTAAAAATCGAATAAAACACTCATATTTGCATCATATATTACAATTTTTTATTGGAATCGATAAATTGGTCTTTGCCATTTAATTTTTAAAGATAATTTCACGTAATTGTTGTCCGCGGCTCCGTCTCAAAATGACCATTCGGAAGGTCCAATTTTTCGTCACTTTTTCGAGCATTTCGGCCTGTATTCTACGAATAACGCGAGTCATGTTATTCTGTATGGCTTCAATAGTGTTCGGCTTATCTACATAGACGAACGACTTGACATAACCCCACAAGAAATAGTCAAGAGGCGTTAAATCGTAAAATCTTGTGGGCCAACTCACAGGGTCAAATCGAGAGATAAGCTGCTCACCAAATTCATCCCTCAACGTATACGAGTACATTGTTTCGCGAGCAGTGTGACATGTTGCACCATCCTGATGAAACCACATGTCAACCAAATTCAACTCAGCCAATTGGGGCAAAAAAAAAATCCTTGTGGTTGAGTAACACATGTCCAATCGCTGAGAACGGCGACGAATTGACATTTCACGATCGTCATTAACACTGGTCGCTACGGCTGCAATATTTTCTTCGGTACGCAATCTACGCATGCCAGTCGATGCTTTTAGGTCCAACAAAGTAAATTTAGTGCGAAATTTGGAGATAACAGCACGAATTGTTGATTCGGCAGGTCGATTATGACGACCATAAAATGGTCATATCAAACGATGCACATTTGTTACAGAGCACGAATTTTGATAATAAATTTCAACGATTTGCAATCGTAGCACGTTTGTTAGTCTTTCCATGATGAAATGGCAGAGTATACTTACTGTATACTTTTCACTTTGACAGATGACGTTTGGACGCCATTACCAACCAGTGCTGCCAAATTGAAAAAACTAAGATCTTAAAAAATCACCCTATAGTAATACAGAGATTCCCATTCTGCTGTAAACAACGATGACAATAAGTTTTTAATTTTTGGGATCTTAGCCTGTGACTAATCTGTAACCGTAGGAGCTGACTGACTAAACTAATTTTTTCTGTTTGGGGACCGACCCGCCCAAGAGACACACTCAAAGCCGCTACCTTCGGGAAGTCTTTTGTCAGTCCATTCTGATGCGGGTTGGGTTTGCAGTTGGCGATCGAAATTTAACCAAATTGTAATTCCTCGTCATTTTGAAGCAGAAATTGAAGAGAACAGAAGAGAATTGCAGACTGTCTTCTATGCTGAAGGCCTTGCTGCTTCCTTTACTGGAGATAATAATAGAAAATAGGAACAAAATTGTCCTGATTATTTGCAAACACCAAACGCGTCGACAACTGGGGCAACATGGATTTCTAAATTCTGAAAATAATTTCAAAGTTAGACAAACATTTAATGCTAAAATCTGCACTAAATACTGCACTAGATGGGGGTGTGTGTGTGTGTGGGTGTGTGTGTGTGTGTATAGGAGTGTATGTGTGTGTGTGATGGAATGTGCACAAGGCACACACTCTGTCAGTAAACGGAAAGGAAACTAACATAAAAGCGTGTAAGTGCCCTTTAATGTGCTTATTTCTGTTTCCTTCTCCCAAGACGATATGTAGTACAATAACTGTAATTTGTAAATGTACTTGTGTGTATAAATTGTTATGTGTACGTACGTATGTCTATCGTGCGAATGAAAAGCAATTGTGAACAAATCAATACAAAGGATGGCAAAATGGCAAACGCGTTTTCGGTTGCTTTGGGAGTTTTAGCTACTGTGGCACAGAGTTGCTGCGAAGAATATTGTGTGCAATTACAGCAGCTACTTTAGTATCTGATATTGTTGTTATGTAACTGCTACTATTTACAAATTTAATTGGAAATAAGTGTTCCTTTTTGGTGAACAAAGCAATATGCGTGATATGAGAAATTGTTATATACACATTTGATATCCCTTTTTACCAGATTCTCTATTGGCATTGCAAGCAAAATGAAGCAATACCAGAATATACTTGAGTATAAAAGTAGTAAAAGTAATGGAAGGGAATATTAAAGCCACTTATAACAGCGTAAACAGAAACCGCCATTATCATGAAACGACCAAAGGAATTCCGAAATTTTTCATGTTTATGCTCGTCATTTTACAAATACGTGACTGCATATGAATCCTTTACACATCACGTATATGTACATGTATATGGGTAGGCAAATATAACTGAAAAAAACACATATTTTTGCGCAAAATATATTTTTTTTGCTGGCTTTTCGAATGTTGATGAGGGTAAACTGTTGAAAGGTTTAATTAAGATTGATTGGTTACAATTTCTTTCATATCCAAGTAAATACTTTTATGTTCAATAAATGATTGCCGACGTCAACATCAAGCTGAACGTCAACGGCAGCAACAGGATTCAGGCCATAAGTCAGCAATCATTGCGTTACGGTTAAATTGAATAAAGTGGTTAACAGTGATTTTCCTGATGTTGTGAATTACTTTTTTCTTGTATGTAAATGTTCACTGTGGGGCTGGAGGAATATGGCATAATCGGCATAAATATCGCAGCGAGTTTATGGAAATATTTAGGGAATTACAAGACAATCATTGCATATAAAAGAGGAAGGAAGGAAGCGTTTAAAGTACCAAGTACAGGGTGGCGCACGAATCGAGCTACGGTGTAAAAGTAATTATTAATGGAGACACTTATTTAAATAAATTGAAGGAGACGTTTTTACCCAGAATCTAACTTGCACCAGACTCCTTTTATAGGGTTATGTCAAGCAAGAGCTATACAAAACGCAACCAAGGAATTTAACATAGTTGAAGCAGTTTATTAGAACAGTAATTGGAGTGATTCCGACTTCAACCCTTCAGACCACAATAAATAATTGTCTAATCATGTATAGTATATGCGTAAATGAGCATGGAGGTTATTTATGGTCTATCATCTTCAAATCCAATTAATTATTAAGTGCGCAACTAAATTCTCGCTGTTTTTTTGTTCCATAAAAAAGCAACTTTATTACGAAAGCATGTTTGCAAATGATTCATTGATGATATTGCCTACTACTTTTCCCAATTTTTCCGGCAAGCTTGAATTCCATCACGGTAAAAATGTTTATCTTCTGAGGCTATTCACGAATTTAGCCATTTCTTGATGTCGTCGTATGAGTGTAGCTGCTGGTCAGCCCAACTGTGTGCCATCCAACGGAACGCGTGATAATCGCACGCCGCAATTTTTGGGGAATATGGCGGTTGGGGTAAGACTTCCCATTTCCAGGCAGCTTTTAGTGGGCTTGGCCATGTGAGGCCGAGCATTATCATGCTGAAGAATCGCTTTTTCGTGACTCCCCGCATATTGTGGGCATTTCTCGCGTAGAGCTCGGCTCAATCACTTCAATGAAAATCGATCCGATCCCCAGTGATCGTTTCGCTTGGTTTCAATAGCTCGTAATGAATAACACTGACCTGGCCCCACTAAATATAGAGCATAACCTTCGCAGCGGGAATATTCTGCTGAGGCGACGACGTAAAAGCATGAACGGGTAGCACCCAGAACTTTCTTTTCTGTGGATTGCTGTAATGAATCCCTTTTTCACCACTCGTTACAATACGATGAACAACCCCTTCCTGTTCTGTCGCGGAAGCAGTTGTTCACAGAGGAATAAACGACGAAAAACCAATACGTCGTCGCCCTGGCCGAATATGCACGCTCGTAGGTATTCGGTAGGACCAGATCGGTGTTATTTATTACAAGCGAAATTATCACTGGGAATCGATATCGACTTCAATTACCGCGATTGAGCCGAGCTCTGTGCAAGAAGTGCCCACAAAACGCGGAGAGACACGAAAGACTGATTCTTCAACAGTCTCACGTGGCCAAGCCCCTTAAAATCTACCTGGAAACGGTGAAATGGCACACAGTTTGCTTGACCAGCAGCTCCACCCATATGACGACATCAAGGATTAACTAAATTTGTGAATAGCCTCAGAATATGAACAGTTTTACCGTAACGGAATTCGAGATCTACCAGAAAGATAGGAAAAAGTAGCAGCCGGTGATGGGCAATACTTTCAACGAATCATTTGTAAACATAATAAGATTGCACTTTTATAAAAAAAAAAAAAAAAAAAAAAAACACCGAGAACTTAGTTGCGCACCTAATATTTATTTATAAATATTCGTATTGCTTACTTGGGGTTAGAGGTTTTTTTGAGCTTTCATGATAAACTTCTGAAGATTTCCAATAACACAATTTGCTCTATACTTTCAGTGTACTGCTTTAAATAAATGGAATTGGATTGCACTTTTTTTTTTGTGCTCCATGTTGAATCCTTTTATCTTATTAACTTATTTTAGTCATTAAATTTAGACAATTTTTGTTTTAAAATGAATTAAAATTTGAAAATGTTTTCTTTTGAAGAATTTATGGCTTTCAAGTATTCAAATTTCACTTCGATTGGACTAGTTTTGCATTACTAACACTATTCTCATGGCCGCCGATGATGTACGATATAATATGTACTTCCATTTGCATAGTGATTCAATGATTCACAGGTTATTAAGTATTTAAAGACTTTCGGTGACGGACTCTTTCTCTACTGCTGTTTCCCACTACAAGGAATTTGTTGGCGACGCTCAAGAATATTTTAGTACTGTTGGAGCCTTCTTCTAACGCTTTTCTTTTTTTTTAAATTTTCAATTTGCATGATGATTTATTGTCTACTAAAATTCTCAGGATATTGACAGAAATATATGGCGACAATAGAATATATTATACATCCTCAATGGCTTTGAAGTACTTCTCCTGTGGTTTCAGTTTTCCTCATGGAAATGATTTCCTAGCGTCCGCAATAAAATGAGCTTTTCTTTATGTTTACTACAATTTTATGAATGTGTTGTTTATTTATGTGTATAGGTATATATGTATGTGTGTGTGAGATAAGATTATGATTGTTTTCCAAGAATGACAACATCCATTTGACGATACTAATAAATATAAGCCAAAATATTATATTTGCCATAATTCATGTCATTAAAAATACGAGCAATTTTGATGATAGTAGTTATTTTTTCTATTCTATACAGGGTGGCAGGTGAATGTTGTTTTCAAGGTTTTACGTATAGATTTGAAATAAATTTTCTTTTCAGAAATATGGGGAAAAAGAGTATCCCTCAACCCTTGGAAAGGAGCGGTGAGAACCGAATTGATCGGAATTCTTTTCTACATACTATGCGTAATTGAAAAGAATAATCAACAATCTCTATTCCTGAGAGTGATTTTGTTTTCACAGTGATTATACTAGCAACAATTTCGCGATAGCGAACAGAAGTGTATACTCGTATACCAAGTTAGTGGAGTAATGAAAATAGTTCAATGAAACAAAAGCCGGATATTTTTGGATGACATCTATTTCATATAAGCATAATCTGCTCATATGTAGGTACAGGGTGGCACACCAATTGTGCTACAATAAGAAATTCATATAACTTTTTTTTGTTGAATTAGTGACCAAATACTGTTTCTTATTTTCTGTGTTTATACGTTATATTTTTGGTCAGAGTTTTCTCTGATGCAAATAAAACAAATTTATTTCATCACTATTTTTTCAACTTCATCAGGAGAAAAACTCTTGTTTGAAAATTCAATTTATTTTTACATAGTAGTGCGAATTACTTATATTACGGAAATATCTTCCAAATCTCAGCGGAATATTGCAGTTTCGTCTGGTCTTTGTCCTCTCTAGTAATACTAAACAAATTAAATTTTTTTATTTCAATTATTTATTTTTTATTGTACAGAAAACTCAATTTTATTTTATACAACTACTTGGTTTTGAAGACGATAGACCATAAATGACTGCTCAGTCACGCATATGCGATACCTGATCAGAAAATAATTCCTTGTGGCTTGAATGATTAAAATCGAGATCGCCTCAATTACTGTTTTAATGGGCTGCTTAAATTCAGTCAAATTCCTTGATTTTGTTCTGTACGCCTCTTGCTTGACATAACCGCATAAGAAAGTATGATGCAATCAGGTCAGGTGATTTTTGGGGCCAGTGGAAAGTGGAGATCCTTCGTTGGCAAAATTCCACGCGAATAGACAAATCCAGAGGGTATAACTTGCTGGTAATTTGGACTTTGTGCGGAAACGAGTGTAAGTCATCATGAATTAAACGTTGTAATGACCGTGTGCTAACTTCAATTTGTGCCAATAAGATTCGAGTCGAAACGCTTGGATATACCTGAATTGATGACATTACAGATGCTATAAAGTCCTGAACCCCTAGGGATTTCGATGGTACTACCTTTGTGCGATGCTTCCAAATTCGGCAAACGTATTTACTCATTTGATAATGGCAAACATGTTCACTCACCCCAAATTCCCGCCTAAATTCTTTTTGGACGGAAGAGAATGACTACAAAGCATGGTATCGCTGCACTGTCTAAATCCTCTTTTCGGTATTAAAAGCATTCATTTTAATAAATCTAAATAGTATCCTACCAAAAAAAAATTGTAATAAGTCGATTACTCACACAGAGAAAATATTATTACGTTTTGTGTTTGTAGTACGATTCGTGTGCCACCCTGTATACAGACAACTAATGATGTACCATGCAGAGAAAATATTATTACGTTTTGTGTTTGTAGCACGATTCGTGCGCCACCATGTATATAGACAACTAATGATGTACCAACGGCATCGACTCAGTTACAAAAGGATCTAAAGATAGCCTTGCCATGGATAGCGAAACGCATCATTCTTGAGGATGATTACTGAATTGACCGTTACTACAACCAAATACTTAAAACCATATCCAGTTTGAAAATGATCGATCGATCTCACAGCTCTCTATTGCAATCGCCGTCTACGAAAGAAAACAATGGAACCTTTTTTTACATAACGCCAACAGGACAATCACACATTTGGTGCCTACACACACCTATTTAAATTCCATTCCTGCACGAATTTCTTATAAATCGTTTCCTGCGCTTTAAAGTTTATTATCGGAAATCTTTAATGGCATATTTAGCTCCCTGTTTGGAAGCCACTACTCTGTATAACTTGATTGAGTGCAAATGGACAAGATTCCGAAAAACACAAACGCAATAAACTACGTAATAAACACATAAAGTGCACCACCAACTGTTTTCCTGACCATCACGGACCATCGCATACTCGTATAGGCATGTGAAGAGCATTCATTTGAAACTGCTGGCCTGCCAACAACGAATGTACCGAACAAAATATTCACGCTTAAAGTGATGCTTATGCACTCAAGTGTAGGATCGGATGGTACAACGTAATAGGCTTAGCGGGCAGACATGGTATGATGATGATTTCACAGCCACAAACTATGTGCAATAGTTGGCAGGATGCCAAAAATTGTTTAAGTATTCAACATTGCATATACTCTGAAAGAACTTGCTTTCCGAAAGGACTCTAATAAGCCTGTAGACGAGTAAAATAGTTTATGCTTTTGCCCAGCATTTAGTGTAAAGCTTCTTAAGTAAGAAGTGAAGCTATCAGCATAGGATAGCTCTATTAAAAGAAATGAGATGTGTTGGCATGAAACAAAATGTAATTGTTTGGAAATGCAACTAACAACTTCATAAACTAAAATACTCGTGTACTGATAATAGTAATACATCTGGTGAAGTTTAATATCGGATACACGAAAACGAAAATAGCAAAAGCAAGGTTAAAAGGTGGATAGGTGCCATAAGTTGAAACTTATATACCCGCCGAAACGAATTAAGCTTCATAGAGCCGTGTAGGATGTATGGATTCCTTGCAACGTAAGTATTCCTTGTAAAAACGACTTCGATGTAATATATCGAATTTGTCCCTTCCTATGCTAATTCGTATTGATATAGTATTTCTATTAGCAAAAATGCTGTAGTGTTGCTGAAATATTTCTCAGTAACTGTTTGAGAATTTATGAGTTGGAAGGATGCTTTTAAGTATTCATTAACTTTTATATATATTTATGAATTAATGAACTTATTATATATAATATATTCATTAATTAATGAGTAAATAACAATATTCCAAAGATAGATTCAGACCTTGTTTGGTCAAGTTTTTAAATGCACCAATTTTCCCCACATGTGCCAGATTAACTCATAGTGTAGAGGACGTTGTATCGAAAGGACGTTGTTTTGTTTTGGGACGTTGTTTGGGTCTTTGTGATTTATCGAACTTGCGATACTCCCATTGAAAGCTCGTATTTTTTTATTATTAGTTTATATAGAGGCTTTTACTACCAGAGCAGAACCTTAAAATTAAGGCAGCGTCTCCGAAACGAAATACAAATCCGAAAATAGTTTTAAATTGTGTCATTTTCGTGTTCATTAATATTCATTTCATATTCATTTTCATATAAATAAAAAAATATATAAAATTTTTGATCCACATTCAGCGACCGAATCAAAATTATACCTAATTTTGTTTGTTTCAAACATCCAAAACAAGAAGAAGAAAAAATTGACAAATTTTTTAGTAGCTCTGAAAATTTCCTAGAGCCTGATATCGCAAGTTCAGAAAACGTATTATTTGAACTGTTTTTACCTTTAGCAGGTTGGCGGCGAGCATTTTACTCTGCCATAAAACGAAGTTACATTTAGTTTCAGTTTCGATTTAGATTAGGGAAAGAAATTTCATAAAACTATAATTTAATACATTATCGTTTCAGATTCTCGAATCAAAATATATATAAAGGGTGTTCCAACAAGAACGCAACATTTAAATTGGGCGCCATTCGAAGTGTCATTGTTTGACATTTGAATACTTGTTATTGTTTGCTAGTAGAAGGTACGAGGTTAGTAAAAATGGAGTACTACACGACTGAACAACGCATTCTCATTGTGAAATTGTTTTACCAAAATGGTGAAAGTTTTGCGGCTACAGTTCGCAAATTGCGATCAATTTTGGGTCACAATAATGCTCCAAAAGGGTCAAGTGTAAAGAGATGAATGGATGAATTTGTGGAGTGGAGTGGAGTGGAGTGATTCACGAGAAGCAGATGCATCCTCAACGTGTCACAGTGTGGTGTGGATTTTTGGCTGGAGGAATCATTGGACTTTTTTTTATGAAAATGAGGCATGTCAAGCGCAACCAGCCAATGGTGTTCGGTATCGTGAAATGATAACCAGTTTTTTCGTACATAGAAGTGAAGAAATGAATGTGGAGGGCATGTGGTTTCAACAAGACGGCGCCACATGTCATACAGCCAGAGGAACAATTCAATTGCTGCATCAGTCATTTAAATCTTGCGTTCTTGTTGGCACACCCTTTATTTTGATAGGGGAACAGAATCGATATTGTACGTTCCTAATGAATCAGTTTATAAGGGAAGTGGTTGTTCGTATATGAATGCATTAGAACAAATTTCTAATGTACTTTAATTAAATTCACAATATCATAACCGGAACGAAGCTAAACTTTTGTGAAGGTCCCTGTTACAAAATGCATATATATTCTCAGTATTGTATTTTTGTCGGAGAAAGTTCTGATAAATACCCATTTTTGCAGAATTGAATTATGAATTAGAAAAAATTTGTAATGTACTCTTAATAAATGTACAATATCATAACCGAAACGAAACTGAACATTCATGAAGGTCTCTGTTAAAAAAATATATATAAGTTTGGATGAGTCTTTGCAGTATCTACATAGTATCAAATTATGTTGTTTTAATCACGGAATAAATTATATTTCTGTCGGAAATAGTTCTGAAAAATAACCATCTTGATATAGTTGGATTCAGTCATACCATACATACATTTTTTTGTCAACTGAGTAAATTTTGCCTAATTTATAAATTTATATGTCCGTGGAAAAAGAATAATTTGTGCTAAATTTTAGTTCCCTGACTCCTGCTGAGCCACTTACATTATACCAGCAACAGAAACGCTCATCGATATAGATTTCTACTATAATCAGAATTGTATGTGCTTTGTGGGATTCTAACTGAGTAATCCTATCTATTATAAATGGAATGACAAACTGATTATAACCACCATTCTATAAGGACAATGTTAATTTTTATGTCCTATTAAGGCACACGGTTAGGGTGGCTGTAAAAACTCCATTGGACGTGAAAGTCTTTTCCATTATCTATACCATACAATATGTTACTCTTATTTAAATAATAAGTTTCCCTTCATTCTGTCTTCCTGAACTCAACATCAGCCCTGAAATGTCGCACATCTTGTAACGAGATGACTCAGTATTTCAACATTTACCTTATGTGAGTGCTGGGGTACAGGGACATATCAAGGAACTGCAGAGCAGACGAGCTAGCAAGTCTAGGGACAACCTTACAGACTCCAGTAGAGTTGGAGAATGTGGGAATGCCTCTAGCCAGTTGCAAGCTCCTACTACGAGATAGAGCATATTTGGCAGCAACTTGTAGGTGGGCGTTTGTCCCAAGCTGTAATCAATCCAAACAGATGTGGCCTTGCCTAGATCTAAAGCGTTCACACACACTGCAGTCGCTATCAAGACCCGACGCCTCATTGCTTGTATCCGCTATGACGGGACACTATCTGATTGGACGACATGGAGTGAGATTGAAGGTTGCGACTAGTGACTTCTGCAGGAGCTGTAGGGATGAAAATGAGGAGGAGTTCATAGAACACCTTCTCTGCAATTGCCCCGCCTTGGCGAACAGGCGGTAATCAACACTGGGCTCTTATTTCTTTAGGATATAGATATTGTCCGACTTAAGAACTTCTTGGACCGCTCAGGATGGTTCAATGGACACCCATATCTCTAGTTTCCATGGTATCACAATGGACTATACAATCTAAGTGTATTTGTCTATTCGGACTGCCACAATGACCTAAGCTAACCTAACTAATAAATGACAAATAAAATGCTGAAAAATTCCTAGTCTCTAAGAGGTGTGTTCAGATGTCGTGTGGGCAATTTATTTTTGTATTGCGCCAGTTTTGACCAATTTCGAACTTAACCTGTTTATGAATATGGGAAACTTATGAATATTGAACTTGCAGTTCCCTAATTCATACGGTTCAACCTCTATCGCGTTTCTCATAAACAAAAAATGAAAAAAGGAAATGTAAGCTTCAGTGAGATGTAATTTCATCGGATTACTAATGAAAAATATGAGCAGTTATCGAAAATTTTTCTATGGTCCCACTGATACGCATTTTTAAGCATCGAAAAGGTTTTATTGGCTTTGAGTTGATAAAGAAAAGCTGATTAAATCTGTTAAGATTTTATAAGAACGATTGAAGCTAAATTAATTGGACCAGTGTACAATTAGAAGCCGTCATAAGGGGGGGTGATTGGTAAATGTCTTAAGAATTTTTTTAAAACAAAGCACAGTCTGTCATTTTGCTAAATCTTAACCGTGAACTTCATCGGCCGATCCTTTTCGAAACTCAAATATTTTTTTGCAATTTAGTTACTTGATTTTTGACATTTTGTCGTAAGAGTGTGTGAAAAATTTACAAAACAAATTGAACGGATGGCCATGCTCTCTTTGGTAACTGGTAGCTTAATTGCTTAGATTGCACTAAATTGAATATAACATCATCAGGCATTTTGTAAGCTAACTAAATAGCAAAATTTCCGATTTCAAAGAACCAATTGTAGAAGGCCTTATAATGATAAGAAACAAGTTCTACTTTTGGTTCTTTAATTTGTTACCTTTGTTCGAGTTTGTCCCAAAACCAATAGGTCAGAAATAAAAAACAAAATGTACCTATAATATGCGCGTACTACTTATATAGCAGTTCTTTGGAATAAGTTAGGTAATAGTTCTAAAATACGTGTCATAATTTAGCAAATTGGACCAATTCTCTTTATTGTTTGTCTCAAATGAGTATTACGAGACAATCTTATGGTATTTTTGTTTTGAGTGATCCTAAAATGTTGTCTCTATTTTTCGATAATTTTTATAGGAAGACCGAGACACCAACCACGTAGTTTAACTAGATTTGCTGTTGTCTAACGCAGTTACCACTACCGGAAATACTACAGGAAAGCATTGCGACAGAAAGCAATCAACGTAGGTGTGAATATGCATCATTAGACAAATCGTATACGCCCTTAGCATCTTAGAAAAATTATTTATACCAATAAATTGAATAAAGTAGTGTATAATTGAGCAAAGAACTACTTATGTTGTCCAAGAACATGTTCTAGCTCTGATTCTATCATCGATGTTTTTTATTTGACATTGTGCTAAAACCGCAGATTCTGTCCCGGAACGCTAGACTGAAAAGTTGTTCTTTCGAACTTGTTTTGCAGTATTTTATTTCAGTATGGGATTTCATATATAATTTTATAATATAGAATCGATTTTTTTATTTTTGT
The DNA here is from genome assembly GCA_019455685.1 of Philornis downsi. NCBI lineage: Eukaryota > Metazoa > Arthropoda > Insecta > Diptera > Muscidae > Philornis > Philornis downsi. Next base: position 826,533 of record JAHXMU010000556.1, read on the forward strand.
GGGCTCTGACATTTCCATGGATGGTTCCTTTTCACAAACAAAGGGAATTATATAAAGAAAAAATATCTTGCACAACCAGTTCTGGAACTAATTTCAATGCACTGACTATATGGAAAACCTGATAGAACGGGAATATATTATTACAGAATTTATTCTAGAAATAATGACTGGAAACGATTCCAAAATATGTAGCATCTCAGTAATATTTCTTAGGCATTTCCATATCTGATATATTCCTTTTTGTTCCACAGAACATGTTCTACAAGTTACTTGAGAAATTTTTGTAGAATACTCGTATATAACATTTGCAAAAAGTTCTAAAAAAGCTTTGTTGGCTAATACAGCGATTGAAAGTGCTCTGTGTTATCGCTCCCCTTAAAATCAGCATATCACACACTATTTCTAAGCAGAAGATTCCAGAAACTTATAACTTTGCCCCTTTTATTACATTGAGCTCTGCTATTTACCATGAACTTTCCCCACTCCGGACATTTTTGGACCAACACAAAAGGATTTTAACTGAAGGCATATATAAGTTAGTCCACTTAATGGAAATGTCTGTGCTATTGCTTCACACATCGAATAAAATCAAAATAACGAATATATGTTGATTTTGATTTATCACATCATTTTTGAGGGAATCTTCATTGTAGGTTTTTGGGAAGGGATATTGGATAATCTTGACTGTTACCCTAAATATCGCACTTTTTGAACGAAGTCATAAGAATTAGGGAGGACATCACTTCTTAAAACCGGTAAATGTCTGTATAGGCTACATGTATAATGATTACTTACAGTAACCACTGTTCTACAAACGGGCACAAGTGGCACTTGCGACATAAAAAAGAGAATTAATTAAACATTAAAAAACACGTAGTATGTACTATAGTCACATAGTGTGTATTATTTTGAGTTTAACAGCAAATTTAATCTTAAATAATATAACAGACATTTAAAACTGTTAACAGCTAATTATGCAGGTCAGTATACGCAGTTTAAGCGAATGAAAGCTGTTGATTTTTATCGGCGATATGACTCTGCAGTAATTATTAAATTAACACATTCAGTCCTCAACGTGTATCAGTGATAGGGACACATTAAATGGAATCAATAATATTAACAAAAGCACATAATTAATTAAATTTGTAATTAAAATATGCATACATAGTGGTATAAATTGCTTTTACTTATTGGTGCGCAAGTCCTCGTCGTTTTTTGTTATTTTATAAAAATTCAACTTTATTATAATAACATGTTTACAAATGATTCACTGAAAGTATTGCCCATCGCTAGCCAAAATTATATTTAAAAACTAGCTGACCCGCCAAACGTTGTTTTGCCTTCAAAGATTCAATGTTAATGTGGTAAAAAAAAATTAATTGCAAAAATTTCATCTCCAACGCCATCTATCACTTCAAATAAAACCTTTTAAACCTTCCGGAATACTCTACCAATAATTTAAGATCAAAATGAGCCAAATCGGTCCAACCGTTCTCGAGCTTTAGCGAGACTAAAGCACAGCAATTGATTTATATATATATAGATTAAATGGCAAACCCCAATTTATCGATTCCAATAAAAAATTTAATTATGTGATACAAATTTGAGTGTTCTACTTGATTAAAAAGAAACTACGATAAAAAAAAATCACCCCTTTATATATAAAGAAATTCTGCAAATAAAAATTAGCTGCAAATTGACGTTCTTTATGCATACTAACAAATCAAAAATCAATGGTCCCTCTGCTTCAGATTTATTATAATAAATAACTGAACACTAAGTGATTGTAGAGTACTAAATTCTTTATTAAAAAACGCTTCTTACGTACTGTATATGAAATGTTCACTTAGCTAACCTAACCTGCAGTTGAAAAGAGAAAGGGCGCATTTTCGTACCATAAATCACACTGCTCAATCCATCCGCTACCATCAATTCAGCCGCTCTTTTTTAATATTCTATTTTTGTTAGAATTCTACATACAGCAATACGCTACAAGAGACCACCTGCTTTATATAGCGCCCCGTAAGGGAATAGTCACATGCTGTGTAGTCAAACCCATGCGTACAGAGAAATAGTGCATTTTCTTTATAGCCAGTGGAAGGGTGCATATATCATTTTATCCTCGTGGTTATTTACATCCTAAGCCACTCTTCCGATGATAAACAAGACGCCACAAGAGACCACATGTCTTATCCTTATTATACTGCTTCATGTGGGTCTATCTGGCGCCCCATGAGATAATAATCACATGTAAATAAACCCAAGTGAACATTGTGAACATCATTTGTGAACACCCTCTATAATTTCTAAGCAGAAGACGTCGGTAATTTTCAAATTGTTTAATTTTATGTTACATTAATGCAGATAATTTTTTCGGTAAGTACGTATGGAATTACCGCTACTCCTCTGGTTCTCCAAACATATGTGTGATGACGGAAAATGAGGTAGGGCAACTGAAATTTCTATAGTGGTTGAATACAACACAAATAAACAAATTATTTTGAAAACCGACGTTACAGTTTTTTGGTCTTTGATTGCCACTAATTAAAGCAAAAAGAAATAAAGAAAAGAAATAATTCGCTTTAATTATAAATTTTGTCTTAATTACTTGCAAATTACCCATGACTGCCAATTATTAACACGGTCTTGCTCATTTTTACAAAGTTTATCAATCTAAGCAACATTTTTATACTATATTATTTAATAAGTCTTTGTACAACAAACTGTAATCAATGACTCTAATAAAATACTAAGTATAATATGCAAATATTAAGTAAAATTTATTTGCAAAAGCTACTTTTTTGATAACCACAATAGACCCTGTGATCACATTTTCTAAGCCAATAACATGAGGACAATTTGCTCTTTTTCTTGATGATAGTAAACTTACGATACGTACTTTAATACGTACTTTATGCAAATAAACAAGTAACTAGTAGATACGTAAAAAGGCAATATACTGACTGAAAATTGTGTGCCAGCAAAGATATAGATAATATTAATATTTTAAAATGAAATTTCTATTGATAAAAATAGAAAAATTGAATCCTTGTGGCTAATGGCATGAATTTTAAATAAGAGTAACCAGTACAAAAAAAAAAAAAAGAAAAAACGTTGTTAAAAAGAATATTGCAAATACCAATATTTATTAGGCAAACAATATTTTTCACACACTTATACCTTACACACACACACACTACTATCTACAAATACATAATAGATAACCGTACATAGGTCGGGTATTCGTAGAAATTTTGCATCCAACTGCGTGTGTGTATTGCCGATGCTTCAGGACATGAAAAGTTGTCACACACATATTTTTTATTGTAAACGCTTACTTTGTTCTAGCTAAGGCAGAAAATAATTCATTCAAATACGTCAACAGTTTTACAACAATCATGTGGTTTAGACTTTCTACAAATTTTATAATCTTAACACTGCCTTGTTGCGGAAATATATATTCCTCCAACTTTTATTTGATTTCTAAGAACGTTATTGTGCATATTTCGTTTCTCAGAATATTTCGGAGCTTCTGTTGGACTATTTTGGAAACATCTGCAAAACATGGGGGTTTCCTTAGCTAATATGCCATATTATCTTTTTATTTCATTTCATTTTATTATCTTTTTATTATCATTTCATTTCATTTCATTTCATTTCATTTCATTTCATTTCATTTC
>JAHXMU010000556.1:831398-851281 GCA_019455685.1 Philornis downsi
ATATACATTTGGAAGATTTGCATTCTTCATTAGTAGAATCGCAAGTTTTTCTTTTTTAATTCATTACTCCTTTGAAAATAGAAACTAAGTAAACCTCTCGTTAGAAATTCTAATTAAAATAACTTGGAGAATCGTAATTTACACACAAACTGAATAAATTTAAGGAAAATGCATAATACAGAGTGGCTCAGCAACTGTAATACAATAAGAAATTGAAATAACTTGTTTTAATCAAAATATTTCATTTATTTTATTTTCCTTATTGTACAGAAAATCCAATTTTATTTTATATAACTTATCGGTTTTGAAGATGATAGACAGTAAATGACCTTCAAGCCCATTCATTCATATGCGACACCTGATCAGAAAATTATTCATTGCGGCCTGAAAAGTTGAAGTTGGGGTCGCCTCTATTATTGACTGCTTCAATTCAGTTAAATTCCTTGGTTTCGTTTTGTACACCTCTTGCTTGACATAAATCTATAAAACAAAATCTGCTGCAGTCAGGTCAGATGACTTTAGGGGGTCAGTGGAAAGTGGAGTTTCTGGATATTAAGTTGTTTGGAAATTTTCGTTAGAGCTCCCATAATCGGTCTGCCTATATGTGCAGATGCTCCATCTTGCTCGAATCAAATGCTGTTGAAACCGATGTGTCTTCAGCGAAGTTTTGTAGTAAAGAACTCCTTCAACATCTTTAAATAACGATCCTCATTGACAATTGACAGTAGCAAGATTTGTGCTCCATCCTGTACTTACGGAGATAAAAAAATGGGTAGCGCATGCAGTAGTGCATATTGTTGAGGTAAGCTTGCAGTGTTAAGAAAGAAAATTTTTTATATTTTTCTTTTTTTTTTAAAGAAGATGATTACCATTTGATACGGCAAAAATGAAGCGTCTTAGCTACCCATTAAGTTTTAAACAAATCTACTTCATATGTCGACTGAGTGATGTCCGTTTGTTTGGCTGGCTGGCTAGTAGAAACGATAACTACCGCAAATCTTTATGAAACATATTAAAACAATAATATTTGACCAGACGGTAAATCGTAGATAGGAGTCAAAAATGGGCTATATCGGTCCCTCTATTCTGGTACGTCTCACATACTGATTTTCGAAATTCAAATATTTCCCTATAACTCCTTTTCGTAGTGAATTATTGTCCATTGTTTTGATCTATATTTCTTGGTGAAATTTGTTAAAATCGATCTGCCATTGCTGGTACCTTCCATACAAATGACCGATTTATATTCATATTTTCTATCCGGTTGCAGTGAAGGAATTTGCTATACATTAAGGAAATGCTAAGGTAGTGTTCAACAACATAAATAATAATTAATTATATTCCTGCAACTAAAAATTCATAGGTTGCAGCGACTGGAAGTTTTGCCCTCTGTAAAATATGCAATTCTTCGGGGTAAAAACAAATTTCGCCAAATCGGTCAATTTGTTTGGGAGATAGCCGAGATAAATATGGATCAAATTAATACGCGAAATTTTAAAGAAATCGATTATAAAACCAGGCCTCTTTGTTCTGACAATGAATGAGAATGGGATATGTTGTACATCCCATACAAATTGATCGATTTAGCGAAATTTATTTTTTCCTCTACAAAAGTGCGTAGATTGAAGAAACTGTAAGCTTCTGTCATCTTTATCATAAATTAATCGCCCGGCTGAAGCATTCGATTGAAATAATGATAACAATGCCGAGCATTTGCGGAAATGTCCAGGAGTCCAAAAGCCAAATTGTTTTCATTATTAGTTCTTGAATTCAGAGGCCGAGAATTGAAACAATTGTTAATTCTAGCAATCATGGTAACAATTTTTTCAAATCCCTGAATACCTGATTGTGGAATAACTTTTTGATTATTACGAAATTTCCGCGCACAGGCAGCCCTCATGCAATATTGATAACAACTTTGCAATTGACATATGGAGCAAAGCGAAACGAAAAACAAAAATTACAAAAAAAAAAAAACAATAATACAGCTGCCCAATGACAACCACCATATAAAAACATATGTATAAAACATTTTACATCGTTAACCTTATTGACACCGTGTAGGCGTTAAAAGGAATAAGTGTATGATCACCGCATAAATCATTATATTCCGTCCAAATAGACCATAACAAATTACTTACTTCTTTAAATGCGCAAGCATATGTTAGGCATACAAAATTGAACACCAAATTGGACATTAACAACAACTCTAACACGAGCTAATAAATAAATAATTGACGAAATGAACATGCTTTTGCTATCCACATATATTTCAAGGACATTTTTATTGAGGTCACACAAAGTGGATAATATTTATCTACATTAATGATTCATTAAAATGCCAAATTTTCCCCTAATCCCTTAATTACTTTCAACACATAACAAGCAGGATTTCCAAGCCTAATATTATATTATTTACATATTTATGATCATCATATTAAATTAATTGCTAATTAACTGGAGTATGAATTGAATGTTATGATGTTATCTCCTGTGCTCGGCTTGTCTTGTTATGATGTTATTGTTATTAAATAATATATCATTGAGTTTGTGTTGTTGACCATAGCTTTTAATGAAATTTTTTTATATTTAGTATATTTTGTAATTTGGATGAACCGAGAAAGAATTCCATTAAAATTGAGCAACATCGGTCCAGGTTTTGATGTATTGAAACGAACGAAACTCGGACGAAAAATTGATTCTTTAGCATGATAGCGCTCGGCCTCACGTGGCCAAGCCTGTTAAAACCTACCTGGAAACCCTGAAATGCGAAGTCTTATCCCAACCGCTTTATTCTCCAGATATTGCATCGTCCGATTATTACTTCTTGCGTTCGAAGATACACGGTCTGGCTGATCAGCAGTTTCACTCATATGACGACTTCAAGGAATGGCTAGATTCGGGGATAGCCTCAACAGATGAACAATTTTACCGTGATGGTACAAGCATGATTCAATTACTAAATCAGATTTTATTTGATGTAAGCGTGCATGCGCTTTATTGGAAATTTTTTTGTTATTCTTTTTTAACGGTTGATTGTCTTAGAAATCGTTCTACAAAATAATTCCTTGCCCATAAATACATTATTTTCCAAAAATGTTACAATTACAGCATATATTGATGGGAAATCGCAAAATTACACTTACGTCTAACTAAATCCCACACAAAATCAAACATTAGTTAAAAAGCAAATCATAAAATATATCATGATTTAAATTTTTAAATACATAACTTATGTAACCACTTACAATTTCGAAATGCAATCACTTCGAATAAAGCAAAACCATAATTCTTCATTCTGCCATTCGTTCATCCTACCATAACCATCGGAGATGGCCATCAATACTTGCCAACAAATTAGCCGTCATTATACACAGCTTTTACTGGCACAAAAGGAATTCTTACGAATTGCGAGAAAGCAGCAATCCATAGGAGAGTATGATTTTCACAAATTCATGGTTAACTATCTGCTGCATTCTTTTCATCATAATCTCAAATAGTTGCTAGGAAATCACGAAAAATAATGATGACGAATCGAATACATTGCAATGCAATTTTACAGTTTAAAAGAAAAAAAAAGCGTCATTATGTTTGAGGAAAGCGGAAGTAAAGGACGAGATTGCAGTAAACCGAAATGTGCGGAGAAAACTATTTACCAAAATCAAAGTTTTTGCCAGCAATAATTTGTTTTCATTTAGCATTAAGTTCAACATATGAAAATGGCAAAGACAGTCGTCGACTATATTGGTATAAATATAAATATAAAGACACCAGATCATCCAGTGGTCTTAAGAATTTAAAAAGGAAATCTTTAGTGCCTTGAATATAAGACGTAATACAAATACGAGTATACTTATTAGTAACGCAAATAAGCGAATCAAATATAAAAGTCGAATATTTTGAGAAATAAATGGGTCCGCTTAAAATACACTGTAAGTTTTTTTAATTCAAAAATATTGTTTAATGTATTTGGCAAGTTTATGAAAATATTGTGAAAAATCTTTACAAATGTAGGGCATTCAGAGAAAATACGTTTTATATCTTTAGTTGTACCAAATACCTTCATTTTTCTGATTCAAAAGTAAAGTTAAATAAAACACACATAAAACTATGATTTCGATCAAACTATTACTTTATTATAATGCTTGGTCCTTGCCATTAGGTACGAAATACAATGTGGTTTAAATGGCCACTTCTGAACTGTTTGCAGCGGTAGATCCTTTAGAAGTATTTAATGCGCAAATAAATTCTCTTTGCCTTTCATAAAAATGCAATTTTAATATGAAAACATGTGTACAAATGATTCATTGAAACTATTGCGTATCGTTAGCTAATAAAGGGTGTCCCAACATGAACGCAAGATTTAAATTTTAAATAAAACACAGATATTTAAAAAAAAATCGTGAAACTTTGTTATGTCGTAAAGTAGACAGAATGAGGTTATGTATGGAACAACTGTAGGAACGGGCAGAAATGGCCGATCTACTAGAAGTGGCCAAAACTACTAATAAATGCAACCCTACACTCATTCAATTCATAAATGACACAAGAAGAGTTTAAGAATAAGGAGCAAGACGAACGAAGGGAATATCTGTTCTAGTTAGTCTATTTACGAGCATCAACGAACGCAGACGACATACCAACCAACACCTAATAATCTAAATGTTGTAAATAACTCATACAAAACGTCAATTTTGTATTTATCCTAAGGAATTACATTTTTATTAATAAACTTTAAATGCAAATCATCAAACTTGCTGTTTTTAATAAAGTGAATTCCTACACAACACATCGGGCAGATAGCCGCCGCTGCTTTGCTGGCACACACGCGATCTTTTAATGCAATTTTCAATGACCGTTTTGCATAAATGCTGCGGTATTTCATTAATGCAGCGTCCAATTTCCTCTTTTAAGACTTGAGTCGTCGTCGGCTTATTCTTATTATTCTCACTTTAGCTATAACCAAACAGGTGGCACACGGTGTTGTCAGGAGATTCTCAATTTAGCTATAACCAAATAGGAGGCACCCAGTGTTGTCAGGCGATTCTGGAAAGAAGGCCGATTTTGACAAGAATTCCGGCTATTTTTCATTATTTTCAAGTCAATGACTGCCACAGAGACCACATAAGATAGATCTCAAAATGCATTAAGTGTAGAAATGTATAACCCAATGCTTTTAAATATTGAAGTCAAGGAGTGATTGAATGGTATTCGAATTAATTGTACACATATTTTGGGTATAGATTCTGACAACATAGTCAAAACTATATTAAATTTTGTTTATGTTTTTCATGTATCAAAAAAGAAACTGCAAACAAATCTTGATTTTGATTTGTACATTCGACATGAAGTTAGAAACAATTATGATTCTGATTCAAGTTACAAAATTTTTCAATTCAAAAAATAGAAAATGTTTGAAAAACTGTAAAACTTTCAGAAAACAAATTTCTTGAAATATAGTTAAATTTTACACTAAGCCTTTTCCTCTACCTAATAACGTAACTATATCAGGTTTCAGTTCTGATTTGTATCAGGGAAAGAAATTGCCTAAAATTTTGTAAAAATTTCAGAAAATAAATACTTGGACTATTTTTACATTTTAAAATTTGACGCCAAGCCTTTTTCTTTACTACAAAAAGGTTTCAGTTCTAATTTGCATTATGGAACGAAACTGCAAAAAACTCTACTTAAAAATATAAGTTTCATTACGTTTTGATATAGAAACCAGATCAGACTAGGTTTCTAGTGGCATTTCAGGTAAAAAACAATTCAATTTGAAAAGCAAATGGTTATTTCGAGTATGAATCTGAAACTATCATCCAATGCACTTTTATATATTTACAATATATATTTACAAATTTACAAATCAAATTCAAAAGAAACGGGAGTTTCATGAAGGTTCCTTAAATTTGCTTTTTGTGTCTTTTTTGAATCAAACAAAACAGTTATCTTTTATTTCCATATAAAAACATAAACAGCTAAAGGGTGTCCCAACAAGAACGCAAGATTCAAACACAGATATTTAAAAAAAAAATCGTGAAACTATATTATATCGTAAAGTAGACAGAATGAGGTTATGTATGGAACCGCAGTGGCTTTGCTGGCACACACGAGATCTTTTAATGAAATTTTCCATGACCGTTTTGCATAAATACTGCGGTATTTCATTAACGCAGCGTCTAATTTCCTCTTTTAAGACTTGAGTCGTCGTCGGCTTATTCGCGTAAACCATCGAGTTCAAAAGTTAACGAACTCCTTCGCCGTCCATGGTCAGCTGGCTTCAGTTCCAGAGTCAATTGAACTTTGTGTGCGTGAAGACGCAAACCTTTCGACAAAATTCGCTGCATAGTGGATTTAGAGACACCAATTTGCTGAGCTCGGTGCCGAATTGAGGTGGATGGAGTTTGAGCAACATCATCACGTACAACTGCGACATTTTCGGTCGATCGACCTGGTCGAAGGCGCGTTCTTGTCTTTACATCACTAACAGACTCAGTTTAGGCAAATTTGTCCATTAATCTCTCTACAGTTGACTCTTTTGGAGCATTATTGTGACCCCAAATTGATCGCAATTTGCGAACTGTAGCCGCAAAACTGTCACCATTTTAGTAAAACAATTTCACAATGAGAATGCGTTGTTCATTCGTGTAGCGCTCCATTTTTACTAACCTCGTACCTTCTACCAGCAAACAATAACAATTGTTTAAATGTCAAACAATGACACTTCGAATGGCGCCAAATTTAAATCTTGCGTTCTGTTGGGACACACTTTATTTACAACATCAAGTCCAAACCAAACTGGACTTTCATGAAGGTTCTGGCTGAGATAAATTTATTTTTGGGCCTTATTTGAATAAAACATAATAGTTTTATTTTATTTCGATATAAAAACATAAACAGCTAGAAACTTAAGTTGTTTTTCGTATGAGAAATGAATCGAAGTAAAACGTAAGTGTTTATGTTATGAATCTTAAACAAATTTAGTTTACATTTTCGATTTAGGTAGGAAATAAGTCAAACCATTAAGTAGAAGTTTGGTTTGGTTATGAATGGGAAAAATTAAGCGAATATCTGTTAACATATTTCGACTGTGTGTTTACATTTCTATAATCGAATCCGAAAAAAGAAGATACATTTCCGTGAAGGTCCCTGTTAAAAATAAATAAAAGTTAAATAGGAATAAAATTGACAACACCAAGAATTTTTAAAATTTTTACGATTTACTGATTACTAAAAACTCTATTGATTCATGTATACTCGTTCACCTCTCAAATTCTCTTAACGCCTTGGAATCCCCTTAAGATATTGGCCATGAAAATGTCTTAAGATATCTTAAAGTCTTAATTTATGCCTTGTGCTAGAAACTGTTACCTTTAATGTTCCTCATATTTCATTCTATTCTCTTCTATATGCTATGCATTCCATATGCTCTTAAAATATAAGACAATATTTATACAAAAATATGTTGATGATTACCATCGTGAAGTGAAAATATGTTGCCATTTGCAACAATAATCCATTTTAAACACTCTTAGCATATGTGGCATGTATTTGCTTTTATTGCTCTAAGGATATTTTATAAAATTTTTATTGTGCAAAAGCACTTTGCTGTTTATTTAAGGTTACGAAAAAACATGAACGATGAATTTTTCAAAATAATTACATGTCCTTGAATAAATTGCTACATATAATGCTTGTAATACCTGTATGAGTCCTGGTGCTATACGTAAAAATAATGAAAATGACAATAACAGGTGTTTATATGGTGTTATATGTAGAAACAATTACTTTCATAGTGTTGAAATCTCAGGATGATTCTGAGATAAATCATTTTGTCACAGCATGACATTAATTACTTGTCAACCTAGGTAAGAGGAAGGAATCATTAATGTAACATCACTCATAAATTTAGTACTCGACACAACCCAGCAAAAAAAAAATGGAATTCATTCCAAGGAATAGTACTTTCATAGCTACCACAAAATCTATGATAAGATATATTCCGCTGCTTAGAAAGCTATTTTTAAGTACACCAAAAGGATTGATAAATGAACGAATATTAAACATTTTTAGATTTTTTTTTCTTTCGACGCAAAAACTTTGAGTTTTTAAGCATTTGTATGAAATATTTACTTGTTAATTATAAATGGTGATTTATTGATTGCAGTTGTTTTACAAATCGAATAAAACACTCAATTTTGCATCATATATTAAAATTTTTTATTTGAATCTATAAATTGGTCTTTGCCATTTAATTTTTAAAGATAATTTCCTTTTTCTAACATAGAAACTGTTAATAAATTCATCAACATTTTCATTACATCTAGCTCACGAATATACAAAATGATTAATTTGGCTGTGAGTAATGTCTGTAGGTGAAATATAAAATGTCACTGTGTATTGTGGTTTACTCCACAATATGAATACAAATTACCCAACATTTTCCAACACCCCGACGCTTCGTTTTGTAGAAAACCAGAAAGGCGCTAAAGAGTAAGGTGAAACAAGGAAATGTTTGTCATCTTTCATCGGGGATTATATTTACAGTGTCGTTCATTATCACAATTGTTATAAAATGATATTGCAGCTAACGCTGTTGTCTATCTCATAGGATGGCGTTGGAAATTGTAGTTAATTAAAAACGCGATAATGACAAATTCTTAGCAAATAAAGTATGAAAATTATTCCATCCAGTATTACTAAAAACAAATTGCAGTAATTCAGCTGCGATAGGATATTTGAGCATTTCAGATTTACGAGATGATTTCAAAAAATAAAGTGAATTTTTCATTTTGCTCAAAAAATATTTATTATTCATCAATTTCTATTTTATCTTCTTCAAAGTAGTCCCTCTCAGATATAATACTCTTGAGCCAGCATTTTTTCCACTCCTTAAAGCAGTTCTGGTATGCATTTTTCGGTATGTCCTTGACCTCTCTCAGCGATTCGGTTTTTATCTCCTCAATCGTCGCAAACGCCGTCCTTTCATGGGTCACTTCAATCTTGGGAACAGAAAAAAGTCGCAGGGGACCAAATCTGGTGAATACGATGGCTGAGGTATGATAACGGTGTTGTTTTTGGTCGAATAATCTCTCACAAGCAAAGATGAGTGAGCAGCTGTATTATCATTTTTTCCACAATTTCGATCATTTTTTTCATATTGCTTCACACAAACGACGCATATCTTCACGGAAATACTCCTCATTTACCATACGATCTTGTGGTAAGAACTCCTAGTGCACTAATCGAATAAAACAGTTAGCAAAACCTCGACATTTGTTCGAACTTGGTGTGATTTTTTGATTTTGGCTTTCCTGGACTCTTTCATTGGGCTTTGGTTTCGATGTCATAACCATATACCCATGATTCGTCACCAGTTGCGGGCCTTTTAAGCAAATCTGGATCATCGTTGTTCAACGTTGGTAAAAATTCAGCAATTTTGGAACGAACTTCGCTTCCACACGCATCATGTCCAAAATATCCGAAAAGGTTGCATGGCATGAGCCAACCGATATGCCGACATCCCCAGCAACTTCTCTAATTGTGATTCGACGATTCTCCATAACAATTCTCTTCACGTTCTCAACATTTTTATTGGTTGTTGATGTGCTGGGGCGTCCAGAGTGAGCGTCGTCATTCACATCTTCTCGATCTTCTGCGAAAAGCTCGTACCACTTTTGAAAAAATTTTTGACTCAGAGTACTCTCACCTTATGCCACTGTCAACATTTCAAGTGTTTTTGGGCATTTAGTTAGATTTTTTACACAAAGTTCAATGCAACATATTTGATCCATTTTTTCGATAGCAGAAAATAGCCGAACATGCAAAAAAATAAATCGTCAACATACCTCCAAGACGAGTGTACCAACATAAATAAGAAAAATAATAATCGAAATTCGAAAATAATAATTGAAAATTCACCTTATTTTTAGAACACACCTCGTATATGTGGAAAGTTTGTGTCCAATTCTAAAACCAACCGATCTCACAAAGAAGACACAAAATAGTTGGGAAAATTTTATTTATATTTCAACATAGTCTGCTTCTTCCTCGATATACTTTTTTTCAGCGATATTCAATAGTTTATATACCCTGTTTATAGTAAGAATTGTTAATCTCCTTAAAATGGCCATCAACTGCAGACTCCATCTGTACATTGTTGGCAAATCTTTTATCACCGAGCAATTTTTTCAAGTTTGGATATAGAAAATAGTGCGAGGGAGCTAAATCTAGCAAATAACTTACTTCACTTTAATTCATTAATTTTGGCAGTCGTAAAAGTGGATGTGTGAAGTGGATGTGGAGCTGTCTTGATGAAACAACACTTTCGCCAAAATGCTGCAATAAATTAGCATAAAATTCACCGTTGTTTTTTAATGTCTTTCCCTTCTGAATATAATCAATAAAAATAATCCAAATCTCTATACGAACAAATCTCTGTACGGACAAGGTTGAATGCACCCCTGGACAAGCTGGAACACCGATAGAACGATATACAACTGTTTACGAGTCTATTCGGATCAGAAGGTGAAATAGTTGTTTAGAAGAGGGGGCTATTGATTTGTCAATGAACCAGATTCTGAAACTAAGTAAATAATTGAATGAGTTGAAAAAACAGCACCCACGCTGGAACACCCAGTAAAAAATTCCTAATCCCATGCTTCATGACCTTGCCTGTAAATGGAACCGTTTTTGCCATCTTTAGACACGATTCTCCCTTTCGTCCACTGTTTTAACTGCTCCTTTGTCTCAAGTGTGAGGTGATAGATCTATAAAAATATAAATGTATATAAATCCATGCAAATATTTGCCTTCTCTTCTCTTCTAGAACATCTTCATTACGCTGGTTTTGCTCTGTTGAAAGCAAGCGCGGCAGCCATTTTCGCACCTTCAATCCTTCAGTCAATATGTATAGCACTCTTTGAAATGCTTAGCTCGCGCTTCTTCAGCCGACGATCACCCAATACCATTTTGTGGATTTTCTTAACCGTGTCTGGCATGAACATCTCAATTGGTCGTCCACTACGGTATTCGTCTGAGCAACTCATACGGCCTCGTTTTAACTTTGCTACCCAAGTTTCAATTTGTTTGAAAATTAATGTTTTTTTCAAATAGGTTTCATCAATGGTATATCAAATTTGCTATACAAACATGTTTGCTGATGTCTGATGACGCAGAATTGGCCGATGTTTACACGTTTTTCCACATTACATTAAACACTATAATTTATGTTACACTCTAATGCCAAAGTAAGCGCTAAAAGTCTCCATAATGGCTGACTTGCAAATAGAAAAAATCGAAACTGCAATAAAAACTAACAAATCGTTGTACACAAGTTTGAATTTAGGCAAACAAAACACATTATTATCATGTACTGAATATATTATCTATCATAAGCATATGATGAATGGTAATCATAGAATAACTTAGCCATATTGCGGTAATTTCTATCGTACATAGACGTAAAGGCGTCTCGCAAAATATAATTTGCAGTAGAATGAAATGATTTCATGTCATGTTTTCCAAAAACCCAACAAGGAGTGTTTATTTATTTTAATAGAATTTTATTTAACTCATAAGAAAATTGATTTTTTGCCAAAAATCTAGGTTTCAGAGGAGTTTTTTTTTCCAAAATTAATGTAGGGTTCATCAAACCAAATGACTTTGGGCAAGGAAAGGAACATTGTCGTAATGAAATACGAATAATAATGGGTTTATTTTAATTTTAAAATATTGCTGTAGTACGAAGTAAGTACGGATGATACAAGAAGTAACAGAAAAAGACTGCAGCAATTTTGAGAGAAAATTGAATCCTGTTCCTAAAGGAAAATGTGTAAGTAAAATCTGTATAGACATTTAGTTAGAAACAACCTATTAACATGCCTTCATTTAGTATTCTTTTTCCTATACCTATCTTAACCCGGACTGATAGTATTTTAAATTCTGTATGGATGCATGGGTAAAGAGTTTCAAAAATGGGTGACATGAAAACCTAGTTTTTTTTATGTCAAACATAGCTAAGAATTACCATTACATAATTAAAAAATTACTGAAGACTTAAGCTTACAAAATTTATAGAAAATATTGGTTTATCCTACGTCCTTCCATTTGTATGAAAGAATTATGATGGGAATGGCTATTTGATTTTTACAACTTCATCCGAAGAAATGAAGGTAACAACTTTTGACACGACAAAAATATGACATCCACAAGAAAATATTCAAGGTACTGACTTAAACTTTTTCAAACTTTTTAAAATTTGCAAGAACTTAACATTTTACAGAAGCAGATTGTTATTTGGCTATACCAGCGCACCATATTTTGGTATTTTTCATGCACATTGACGGGGTTTCGTCAATTGAAATTTTTCCTTTTTTAATTATGAATGTGTAAGCGTAATTTTTCTAAGTGAATATTCTATAGGCTGGCGCATAAACAACGTTAAGATTTGATCAGTAAATACATTTTTTGTTGAAGTCTTTTTTTTCGTCTCCTTATAGAGTTAACTGAATAATACTTGGGAAATTTATGATGGAAAGGCTCACACATTCGATTATTCAGACACAAAGATCATATCGAATTTCTTTCATGTTCGAAATGCTCCTAGCGCTCCAACAATTTACCGATGGGTTCAGCGTTTTGGGCAACAAGGGCCTGTCTGTGATCTTACGCGTACTGGAAAACCTCGTGTAGTTCGAAATGAAGTGGCCATTGCTCGAGTACAGGGATGTATTGAGGAAAACCCCGAAACTTCCACCATGCGTCGTTCTCAGCAGTTAGAGATTTTTAGCCTGTCTTCAAAGAATTTTGCATATGTTAGATGTTTTCCCATATAAGAGGCAATTGGTTCACGAGTTAAACCAAATGATGCACAAATTACTTATGCGCCATCCTTTAGAAAGGTCGTTAAGACCGCTCCCAGAATTTTCAACTATTATGTATGTAATCTCTTTACCTCTTTGTCTGTAAATAGAATGTTTCTGGAATTGCGTTTATTATAGTAAGTTATGGTTGTTTCTTTTACACCTATTATACAATCTATTTTTATCTCTTTTTCACCTTATATGTATACTAAATATGAAAGTTATAGTAGTAAGTTTGTGTTAAGTAATACTATTCTATAAATATGTTTGTCTTTATCGCATCCATTATGTATTTATGTCACATATGTATTTATGTGTCCTCTCAATTTTTTTTAGCATTTTCTATAATAAGAGTTATAATTTTACCATAAATAAAGCGACTTTTATTTTTGGATTCATAAATACAGCTGACGTTCAAGTGGAAATACGTTCCAAGAGATTAAACTAGTAACTCCTAATTTTTAGAAAACATCGGCTTGTTTGAATGTTCCCTTTACTTTAGCTAATAGGACCTAATTTAATGTTTTTAAGTAAAAGCTTGTTTTACTACGTTGTCCCAAAGTTTCGTCAATTGCTAAAATCTGCAGCATGTCCAGTATTTAATATATGTTGTACGAGTGCTGTTTTCCCTTTTTCTTCTTCATGTCCGTTTTATGTTATCCCATTCGTTTCTGTTAAGTTCTCTTTGTTGTTCCTATGTACAGTAGTTCACAGTGTTCGTTTTCGCTCTCTCTACATGCACTTCATAGACGATGTTGTTTTGTTTTTGTCCCTCTATCGATGTTTTTTAGAGTAGAGTTTGTCATATATGTAAAACATATATTTTCCTTTGTTATTGTTTCTTTCATCGTCTTGTGGTCAGTTAAACCAGGGATTTATTTTACACTGAAGAAAATTTTCTGGTCACTCTTACTGATGTTGTCAATATTACCATTCATATGCTTTATTTGAGTATCATTTATTTTCCTTTTCGTCTCTTCAATTAGTTGTAGGGTAATTTTTGTTTTAGAAAACTATTCTTTATCAATATGACCTCCTCGATGTCTTTGATATAAAATTGTTCGTCACATATATTGAGAACTCTGAATATTGGGCTTTTCGCCGTTTTTATAATTTGAGATCTTGGCTGTGTAGGGTTGTATTTTATGATTCTACCAGCAGCTGTGTCCTTTTTGTACCAATTAAAAAGATTTTTCTCATTATCGCGGCTTAGCTTTGTATCCAAACACGTGGTAGAGTCATCTTTTTCTATTTCAATTGTAAATTGTATTTTCGGATGGTAATTTTTGAAAGTACGAGTATTCAGGATCTCTTCTATGTTGTCTTTCTTAACTTTAGCTAAAATATTATCTACATATTTGGTAGCGTATTTGATATTTATGTATTTTTTCACAATTTAATGACACCGTCATTTAGATGGTCATCGAGTACAATGTCTGCTATTGTGGGAGAAAGTGGGTTACCCATAGGCATTCCAAATATTTGGTTATATATTTCCCCTAATCATTTAACAATAGTGACTACTATTTAAAGTACACTTCATAATAGCACCTCTCACGTGGTAATCAGTTTAATGGCGAAAGTCTTGTGCAGATTATCATAAATCAGATCGGATTACAGTTTTTGTTTTTTGGCCTTCTTTTTTATTTTTATTTTTTTTTTACGTGATAACATGGTAATGAGAATTTATCAGTAGATATTACAGCAAATATAATTTGTATTCATAGATTTAAGAGCTTTGTTACAATATTAAGTTTATTAAAGGAAAAATAGGTAAAACCTTTATATGAAAAGAAAAGGGTTCAAATATTAGTGGAAATTATATATGACTATGATAGAATTATAAGGATACAATAGTGTCAAAAGCATATCATTTTCAAATGATAATTTTCAATTGCATATTACTTTATGTTAATTCTTTACATTCTCTTATCAGTGGGTAAGGAGAATTTGCTATATTTTCAAAATATTTTTTGTTTAGTCTACGTATGAAGTCGTAGATTTTTTCGTAGCCGGATTCAAGATGAAGAACATGCGTTGAGTATCTCCAATGTCTTTTATTTATTATTTTGAGACATTTGTTTTGGATAATCTGTAGCTTCTTATGATGTATTTTTGCCGCTTTGTACCAGATAGGACATGCATAAGTGAGTGTTGGTCTTATTACACTTTTAAAGATGAGATTTTTGTTCTTGTCGTTAAGTGATGATCTCTTGCCTATTAGGGGCCACAGCGCTTTGATTGTACGTAACGATTTTTTACCTATTTCATCGATGTGCCTACCATAGTTAAGCTTTTTATCTAAAACAACTCCCAAATATTTAACCTCATCCCGAATGGCAATTGACTCATTACCAATGTTCAGCTCGCGGCTTGGTATTCTTTTAGGCGATTTGTTGAAAGGAAATATAATGACTTGTGTTTTGTTGGAATTGATCTTAATTTTCCATTTGTTAAAATACTTTTTACATGCCTCGAATCCTTTTTCCATTTTATTAAGTAGTGTACTTGTTAATTTGCTGGATGTTATTAGAGCTGTGTCATCAGCGTAGTACGCAGTCTTGAGGTATGGTGGGGGAGAAAAATCTGATGTATATATCGAATACAGAAGGGGTGATAATATAGAACCTTGAGAAAAGCCAGTTAATATTGATTTCGGGCATGATAAAGTGCCATTAACCGAGACAACAAATGATCTGTTGATCGGATTACAGTAATTGTGTATGATTAAGTATAAAACAATCGATTTTAATTAAAATGGGCCGAGCTAAATCCTTGAGAGTCGAGGAAAGGTCCAAAATTAAAACCTACAAGGAGTTTGGACTTTCTATTCATCAAGTAGCCCGGAAAACTAATAGAAGACTCGAAGTTATATCGACATATTTACGTGACACCGAAGGGTATGGAAATAATATGAAAGGTCGAACAGCAAGTGCTATTACAGCCGCTGACAAGACGGCTGTTCTAAGATATGCCTCAAATTCACATGGCTTTGCTGTCAAAATCAAGCAAAAAGCTGGCGTAAGTGCAAGTGTATCAACGATAAAAAGAGTTATTTTCAAAGCAGCACACTTGCAACGCTTTAGACTTAAAAAGAAACCACCGCCAGACAATCTCCGTAAGGAACGTCGTACAAATATGACGTGGAGTAGAGTGTGGAACAAAATTATAGTTTCCAACGAAAAAAAAAAAAATAATTTAGAGAATCTTATAATTATAATTACTACTTCCACTATCTACGAAAAGAAGAACACCTACTGCATCGATTACACAGCCGGAAATGTGAAGTTATGGCATGCGGTGCGATCTCTTATTATGGCGCAATAGAGCTCCAGTTCCTCTCTACAAAAATGACTGCGACTGTATACAAAGCCTGGCTGGAAAAAGCTTTTTCTGAAGTTAAAAATGCTTTCGGAGACTTGGAATGGAAATTCTGGCATGACAAGGCGTCAATACACACAGCAAAAGTCGTCAAATCATGGATTAAAAGCCAAAATGTTGAGGTTATGAATTGGCCGCCTTACTGTCCAGACTTAAACGTTACTGAAAACGTCTGGGGATGGCTAGTACGCAAGATGTACGAATCAAACAAGCAACATTCAAGCAAAAGTGAACTCATTAATGGAATTAAACAGGCCTGGTCGTATATTTCGCTGGACCAAAAAACTGTATAATTCTTTGCCGAACAGATTATATGAATATATTCTCAACCAGGGCGGAAGCACCCACTACTAAATTATACTTAAAATTCTTATTTTTAAATAAGATGTAAGTAAACAATAATACCTTTAATTTAGAATTAATGTTTGTGTGTATAATCTAATTTTTATAAGGGGGGTTTCTTCAAATGAACCAACAACTTTTTTTGTGTTTAATGTTTTAGTACTTAATTTATTAAAATGATAGAAAAATTATTTACGATTACATCAAATACGTGACATATGATTATTTTGGCAAAATTCGAGCTTAGAAAAATATTTAAAGCGGATGCTATTCAAGTGAGCGGCACTGTATATGAAGCAGTTATTGTTAATCAAACAGAGATTAAGTATTTTGAGAAATTGTGTCCTTGTGATGGTCGTATGATTCGAGGTCGTTCGCCAATTTTTCATTATTATTCGAATATATATGCTGGAATATTGGTGGTATTACATCAAGTGATATTAAAATTTCGTCATTTTCAAATTTGATAATCCGTAATTTTTGCTTTAAATTTGTTAATTTGTTAAATTATTTGGTAAAATCTTCTTGGTGTAATCTGAGTTGTTGGTAACTCAATCGGATAAAAAATTACCACACCTGTGATAGGCAAGAATGCTTCTCTTAGTAGTTAATTTAACGTTGTATTTTATTTTTATTTAAAATATATACTCAGTCGCACGAAGTACAAAAGATTTGTCATTACCGCATATTTTACCACTGCTAAAGAAGAACATTTGCATAAGAATATCGCTTAAGATCCTCCTTAAATACCGCCAAAATATGCATCCCTTTTTTCGATAACGAATTCGTATATTTCTTTTCAAAACCATACCTTTCATTTCTCAATAGTTAAGCACAAATATAAGAGGAATTTCAATTCAACTTATTACAAATGAATGGCCATAAATAATATGTTGACTCTCATTCGCTCCTGATAGTTCGATTTATGAGTGCATGTTCCATATTCATTTCCGACATATACTTTGTCCTTACTATTGCCTGCACGTGTAATGCCTTAAAGCATCTCACTGCATAATATGCACATATGTAATTTCATTCTGCAGCTGTGTGCGTGCAAATTATTGGCTATATGTTTGCAATGTCCACCAGTACGTCTTTCCTGTGTATATGGCTGCCGTTTCAAAAATACTTTATGTCGCCCATTCCATGCAGTGCGCAGAAGAAACTATTAATTCATGTATGTAATTTACTTCCCTCTTATACAATGGAAAATTGTCCAGCCTATCATAAATCTCAACTATTATAAAAATATTACAATCATAATTCAACGGCTGAATTTTGCACGAATGCCAACGTAGTCTTGCATATAATTATTTGCTGATGCATCCACAAATTGAGATGTGATCGGTTACAGAGCGAGATTTGTGGCTATATTTTCTGTGTGTGTGAGAGAACATTTTAATGTTTCAGCTCTCGTATAGCGCATAACATTTCTGCAGTTGTGGTCATGTCCACCAAAACTGGGCAGTATTCGAAATATTATTAGTTGTGTCCTTCATTATGAGCCATATCATCGTTCATGTCTCAAAAGAATGAATTTTTTAGACTTTAACACCAAAATATAATATTAGTTTTTACATGTTCTCATATATACATGATATAACATATCTCTATAAGTCATATCATCGTTGATGTCTCAAAAGAACAATTTTTTTTAGACCAAAATAAAAGAATAATTTTGGATATATTTTTATGATAATATGATGTGATGATATAATATAATATATTAATCTCTAATGTGTTAGTTTTTTAAAACATCGTTTTAAAATCTTGTATATCAAAATTATATTTCCGGGAACATTTGTGTATGAAAATTATTTCACTCTCTTATATGAACATGAATGTTCCCGCTACAAATTTTTTATTAAAAATTTTATTATGCGTGAAATAAACAAGACAACAAATTTTAAACTCCGGAGGAAAACTTTTAAAGTGTCGCTTACTTTTCCATCACATGTCATGGACATGTCAGCCGATTGAGCTATGTCTGTCTGCCAAGCTAGCTAGCAAATTTTACTGAATTCACACAAAATTTGGCACACATTAAACTTTTGATAAACTCAGTTGTCGGAATGAAAATCATGTATCCGAATGGGTATGACAATTCAATACCTATTTCTGATGTACAACACGCTGACCGATTTACGAAAACTTGAAATGTGAAAAAATAGATCGGATAATCCCGTCCCTTTTTTGTCACCTTTACGAACTACCTAATTTAATGCATATATTCGGAAACAACATATAACTGATATTATGTCCAATGATTAATGTATAAAGCACGACTATCGACTACAGATTGACTAAACATGACCGTCCTAATATCTGTAAAAGAAATGGTCGATGTAATTCAAATACATTAAAGTTACATCTCATACATACTCCAAGTATGAGTAAACTATAATCTGAGAATGAACACAGGCCGAATTGCTTATGTCTGTTGCAAACTTTTTCAGATTTTTCAACATTTGATAACTTGAAGGCTGCTTTATAGAAATTCATCGACTAATTAATAGAGCTCCTCCTGATACCTCCTACATAAATGATAATTTAATCCCATTCTTTCATTAATTTTAACTCAATATTACACGCAATTAGATTAAATTCAGTAAAATTTTAAGCACATCGAGCACATGGAAAATGGACTAACTTGTTAGGCTTACTTACTAATGATCAATTTAATTAACATATTCTTACATTCATTCTACTTAATGCAGATTAATTAGGCGCACATAATGCATTCGATAATTTCAGATCAGAGAACGAAAATAGACGTCATTGATTTACTCATTCTGGTACCGCCAGACACGCTGATCGGCTTATCCAAATTTAATGGTTCCTGTTTGTGTCAGTTTTATTGAATTGTAATACCCGGTTAAATTTGTTACTTCAGGTATCATCCATGCAAATTATCTAAAATTAATTCTTTAATTCATCAGTATTTATCCATCGTTCACCACTACTGAATTCAGTATGTTAGAAATGAAAACTTAGTTCTGCGAATGGAATTGGATTATATTGTGAGACATGGGACATCTCTTCACATTCATTGAATGCTTCGGGAATGTATTTTAAAAGTTATAAAAAGTTATATTTCTATTAATAATAAGTCCTATTTAGAAGGTTCTAGTTCTCGTAAAAATTCAAATTTTAATAAAAATTTTGCTTTACGATGTGCGTTATGAAACTACCATTCAGAAACAAATAAATATATTATTCTTTTCTTACCAAGTTTTTGTTTTGTAATTGTAAAAGAAAAGAAAAGAAAAGAAAAGAAAAGAAAAGAAAAGAAAAGAA